>CM076574.1:827780830-828022996 GCA_034641835.2 Pinus albicaulis | reverse complement strand
GACACTACTGGGAATCCAAAGACCATCATATCTCCACCTAGAACAACTTCATTTAACACTCTAGTGCCCCTGTCTTAGAAGAAGGGGCCTAGAGGATACTGAAACACTGATTACCAATAGTTTGAGATGAAAATTTCATATTGTTTTCTTCTACAGTATGCCTATCCCTGTTTCCTTCTCCCTCATTGGGAATTTTTCATTCCTCCCCCTTCCTCTCGTGTGTGAGGAGCCCTCATATTCTCATGTAAACCTCCCACTAATGTTACAACAACTATCTATGGTTATGCTGGTTTAGAATCCATGTCACCCCCCCCCCCCCCCCCATTCTCAGTCACAGTGGCATCCTTTTCTTATGATAGTGGGGATGATTTTATTCTGTCTCCCTATTCCACTCTCATGGATTTTCCTTTCCCTCCTCTGCCAGCCTTTCAGCATAGTCCATAAATCCTTTAATTTTTTTTCCTCCTTTCCTTGTGGGATTTACCAAATAAAGTGTGGGTTTGTCCATATTTTATAACTAAATTTAATATATTTTCATCCCAATTAAGTCACACGAATCATCTCATGACTGGTATCAATCAAACTTTCCTCTAACTTCCAAAAAATCCTCCTCCCCTAGCTCTGAAATATGTGTCCCATCTCAGCCTTTTTGTATTTTTATTTACATCAATATTATAATTATTTATAAGGGGGGGATTTTCCCAAAGGGGATATCACAAAAACTACCCCATTAGAGTATTATCGTCCTCAATGTTCTAATATTGAACATAATTAAACTCATGCTTAATCTTAGCATAAATCACTATGAGACTTATAGTGAAGCTCAATTACAATTACATTTTACATACACAATTGCTTTCCCAACAACTAAAGAAGGATTAAAATTTTCATTATATTAACCATTTTTCGTGCCTATTTTTTTACAGATCCTATTAATTTTTGTACACCCAATATATCTTGATAGCTTGCCTTTTCCTAGAGTGTTTCCTGCCTCTAAAATCTAGTGTTGTTTTCACTCTTTGTTCCTTCAACGAATATTTCTTGGCTCATTTCTTCCCATAACACCCCCAATGTGAATTTGACACCATTTAGTCCTTCCCATAACCCTTTTTAAAACCAAATTATTTTCTGGCATCCCCTTATCTAAATCTCAGTCCCTTGGGTAATCATATCCCTTTTCCGTGCATTCATACACCTTCTAAGTTCAGGCATCCCATTCTTTGCTTTCCATTCCATCGAGCAATCCATTCCTTAGAAAGGTTTCCTCATATTGAAAGAGTCTCATAACCGAGGCAATTTCCTGCCTCAACACCTTCATACTAGTTATGGCATGCTTCATGGTGATGAGTGAAAACTATTAGGTGTTAGTGTCCCATAATGTCCCTCTTCCTAAAATATTTTAGCGGTTTACTATTGTCTGCTTTAATTCCTTTGTTGTTTCTTTTATTAACCTTGTAGCCAAGTCCATTCACTCAAGCTAAGAATTTCCCATGCATTCCCACATCATGGAATACAATCCCTCATGAGATTCATCATAAATTAATTTCAATAATTTAAATTTTACCTCTTTTCATCCTTGTATTTTAAGCTTAGACCATTGAATGCCTTCTCATTCCCCAAGGAACTGCATTTAGTGCAAGTCCAAATTAACCACTCAATGTGGTTACCAAAAATGAGTGTTTTCTCAACCTTGATACATAATACTCAATGTGGTGATTATGTTACTCATGGTATCTCGTCAGCTCTGTCTTCAAATTCAGTCCCTTGAATGGGTGCTCTACCATTCAAGCACATGTTATTAACAAATCCCATTTATCAAGTGTTCTCAATATCTCCTCTCTCTCACATTAAGGCGGCTACAAATAAATGTAGGGGTTCATGAAGAGCATAGAGATTCCCACTTTAACGTTTGGAGAGAGAAATGTATAAAAAAGGATGTTTTTTAGTTGTTTTTCTCCTGTAGAAATAAGAGTGCACTTTACTAGTAACTTCTCAACGTTTCTTCTACATGTGCTCTCATCCTTACCCCTAAGAAACATCAGGTGTTATCATCCCACTAGCCCTGGGGTTCCTCAACCTCTTAGAGGTTCTCAACCATCAAGTCTCCAATGAGTTTGTTAGTCATAGGTACTTTATGTGATTTTCAATCAAGTAATAAACAATTCTCAAGGTCAATAATTTAAAACCATAACACATAAGCATTACAATATGGCAGTCCCAAAAATTGACTCAATTCCCATGATCCTAAAATTTCAGTGCACCCTTCACCATTATGTACATACATAAATAAATACATTTTGGTCTCAGGATCCTCCCAAGGTTCATAACAAATTTCAAGTCTCAATTCCCCAAAATGATTACATAGGGGAATCTCTTCGAATATATATATATATATATATATATATATATATATATATATATTAAGGAGATTGAGGAAATCCCCCATACTCCTTGGCATCTTGCATCATAGATTCATGTCTGTATAGTTCGCATGTGATATTTTCTTTCTTTTTCAGCCCATGGGAACAATCCCTCCTCAAGTGCTTCTCTCCATAATTCCAACATTAAAACAACCCTTTCTCATTTTCAACCTCATGAGGTCTCTTTTTTTCCTTGCAAGTAGGAATTTTGTCCCCGTCTCAAAGGGTGGGACTAAATTGCAGCAACACTTGAATGTGAGACAAGTTATTCCTCAACATGGTATTCAACCTTGCTTAATCCTCCTGATAAGATTTTGATTCTTTGCCTTATATATTTTAAGTTCAACCTTCAAGTCCCTCAGCTCGACCTCTAAATTTTCGGAGGTTTTTTTTCCTTGGAGGGATTTCCCCCTTTCTCATTCTTGATGAATTGGTCCATATCTTGTTGTACCATGACCCTATCCATGCCATTTCCTTTTACTACCATTGAGTCTTCCTATGTGTTTCCACACACACTTAGTTGTTAGTGTATTAATACAATATAAATACATATACTAGCTTCCATATTTCCATGGTAAGCCAAGCATGATACCCTGCAACTATTCACACATCCTCAAAATTATCATCAGTCAAATGTCTCAAACTAGGGAAGAATAAAACATATACATCAGATTATTTGAAATCATGCCTTTACATGTTTAAAAATAAGTCTTTTGCCAAGGTTATAAAAAATAAATTAAAATCAACCACCATTACCCAAATTTGTAAAATTTGTAAAATAAACCTCCTATGTGACCTTAAGGAAGTGGAACCGATGAAAAACACAACATACAGACCTTGTACAACAACCAAAACACCCCCAGGAGGTAACCCAACCATTCAGGCCTCTTACCCCTGGGTCACACTGAAATTTTGAACCCCTTTGATCCATAGTTGCAGGCATAACGCTGCATGTCAGGGGCTAGGAGGCTATAGTCATAGGAATAACACTTCATGCAAGTGGCTAGGGCCCCAAATGGTTAGTTTTGTGCCTATGGCTTCGAGATTTGAGCCACCTTTTCAGGCCTAGAGACCTGGTCACTGCCCAGAACTTCATGAAAACTTATGGGATGATAAATAACAATAGAAGAATTATATGAAAGCAATCACATCAACAAGAACTCATCTAGATCCCTCCTAGCCGTGACAGGAATTTTGTCAAACATGTCACAAACATTGAATCTACAAGTGTAAACAATAGATTAAGTATAGGGGTCTCATACTTATCAGGAATCGCTAACAAGTATTTCTCCCTTACATCGTTAGTTGCAATACAATCTATTTGACCATAGATACATTGTGCATTAATTTACATGTAAAAACATGTATAGAACCATACATCATCACTGATCAAATATATGATTATAAAAAACACAATAACCACATAAATATAATGGATACAATAACAATAGAATCCACATAGAAACTAGTACATTTGCATACCAAATACCAAAGGAATGAGCTCTTCATTAATGAATGTAAAAACCAGTCGGAGATGGGACTTCCATGTTCCACCCGACCATATATTGGCTAACCCAAATATCTCTCAAACCAATCACCCCCGTGTCATATTCCAAGCATGAATGTGGGACTCATAACCAACCAAAAAGAATCAAATAAACATGAATGATACCAGAGTTATCCACCTACATTGTGAGGAATTTTCTTGTCTCCTAGTCTCTTAGGATTTACCAATGCCCACAGTCCAAATCAGGGATCACTAGGCCCTAAACCGAGACATACTCTCTAGGCTTTACCATACATCCCATCTTGGGACTACTAGGAAAAAATTGAGAGCACCCACTTCTCAGGATTTACCGCAATCCATCCCATATCACTAGGCCCTAAACTAAGCCAAACCACCTCTAGGATTTACCATATATCTCACCATTCATAGGCAAGGATTCCTATGCCCATCGAGGTAACACACTATCTCGATTTACTGCAACTCACAATCTGGTTCAGGGTTTACTAGGCCATGTGTTATATCAATTCGGAGCTCCACCTCACTCGGCTTCGAATCCAATTCGAAAATCTAGCTCAACCGAAGTATGAGAACCCATCTCATCAAGGCTATCCAGAAATGGCAAGGCTAGGCTGAAAACACTGTCACACCTGTAAAATTCCAAGACATAAAAGAACTACATGCAATACCATGCATGCCAGATCTAGCAAGGAAATCACTCATGCAAATCAATACCTATAAAGAATCCCGTTGTAGTTGCTTGATCCTACTCTTCCTTGCTTGCTCATTCCTTCTTCTTGCTTTCTTTGCATTTCTTGCTCCAATGCCAAAGTGATCCAAAAACTCTAAGTGTCCAAGAGTGAGAGAGAGAGAGAGAGAGAGAATAATGAGAGAAAAATATTGAAAACTGATCCTCATAAGATTTTTTATATATGAGGCCTCTATTTTATTCATTTTCCTTTAGTTTCCTTAATTTTCCTCCTCACATGTAACCTGTGACCTTTCATCACCCTTTTCTCCTAATTTCCATTATTTTCATAAATAAATGTCAAATAATTCCATTTTGCCTCTCCAAATCCTTTTCCTTTTCCTTCGCCAATTTCCTTTAGCCATAATAAATTGAATGAACACCTGTTAGGATGTTCTTCCCACCATTCAGCTTCGAATACATGTCCCATCAATCGCGGTCATTATTTTTACCTTTATTAAATTTCATTACATCGAATTTTCACCAGGGTTGTTACAGAAGCCCCCCCTTGGGGGAACACCATTCTCGGTGTTCAATCACACCTATAAAACATCTAATTGCTAAAAACAAAACATACTACCTGTGGAGCTTTAGAAAAAAACTCATTGCAATATTTACAATAACCACTGCTGAAACATGACAAACATACCATTTACTGGAGCTTTATAACATAACTAATTACGATATTTACAATAATAACCTCATTTTCTTCTACCAACAAATAATCATACTGTCTATGGAGTTTTATAAATCCAAATCGATACAATATTTACAATAATATACACATATACTCATATACACATTTTCTCAACCAACAAATAGAAGGATACAATGCCCATATCAATAAAAAGGGAATCCATAGGCTCACACCAAGATTCACCTCCTTCCTAGGAAGTCCAGAATCCACTGTAAAAGTCAAAGCTGCATCCAATTTCTAGCATCCTATGCCACTTGTCCTCTCAATGAATAATTACCAGCTCATTGTTCCAGGGCACACTCCTAATGTGCATCTGATTCCATATGGAAATGCTAATCACCCATCCTTCCCTTATATGCTACAAAGTCCCTCTGATAATCCGGTAATCCCCTTCCGTGCAGTCACTCGCCTTCTAAGTTCTCCGACATCCCCTATCCTGGACGATCCATCCCTTGGAAAGGCTTCCTAGCATCGGAAGTTCAAACAAGCAAGGCATGTGCCTGCCTCAAAACCATCATGTTGGTTATATCATGCTCATGGAAATCAATGGACACTATTGGGCACTAGTGTCCCACAATGGCCCTGCTCTTGAAGCCCTTACTAGCATATTGTTGCATGTTCCATTTCCTTTTGCTGACACTGCTAGTTCTTGTAGTCGGTTTCAACCATCCCAAACCTTGCATTACATGATTTCTTGTACTAAGCACATAATTTCCATTGGATTCAAAATAGATTGAAATAAATTCAAACCATACCTCATTGGTAGCCCATCAATAAGGTACACTTGCACTTTTGTTTACTTCCTGTCACACAAATCAAACTAGTTGTTTGATCAAATCATCATGTATAAACATATCACATCTGCTTAGCTCAAAACAAAACCATCATAGGTCAAAATCATGAATCACATGCAATCATCATAAACCATAATCATAAATCACATGTAACCATCATAAGTCAGAATCATAGATCACGTGCATATTAAAACTGAAATAAAATACTGATATTTATCTTTCATTAGTCCTTACTTTTGCCTTTGTCCATTTGTACCCATACTGGATTGGTTACCACACCTGGAAAACACCCAATGCATTTTATTCTCTTCAATTAGGTACACAAACACACAATGCACATCACAACACGTACACCCACACACGGCATGCAAAACCACACAATATGTACACCCACACCGACATAAAACACATACACCTACACCTAGTGTACCATGCAACAAAATACATACACTTACATCCAATGTACAACGCATAAACCTACACTTGGTGTACGAAAAAACACAATACATATACATACATCCGATGTACAACATAACACATACACCTACACCCAATGTACAACACAGCATAATACACCTACACCTAGTGTGCAATACAACACAATACACCTACACCCGGTGTACAATACAAAACAATACACCTACACTCGGTGTACAATACAACACAATACATATGCCTACACCGGAATACAACACATACACCTACAACCAGTGTACAACACAACACAATACATATACATATACATAGTACAACACTACGAATACACATGCCATAATACCACGACTACACCATGAACATACATAGTACCACATTCCCTCAACACAAAATGTACGAAATGCATACGATGCCACATGTATACCAATACCATATGCAGAACATATAAAAAATACCACATATACACCACACCACATGCACGACATGTACATGATACCACATGTACACAGTTCCACATGCACAACATGTACATGACACCATTTGCACACAACACCATATATATAGCATGTACACAACATTACACGGACACAACACCACATGTACAATCATTTACATAGCACCATATGTACAACATTCACACAACACCATACAACACCATATGTACATAGCACTACATATACCACATGTACATAACGCCATATGTACACAACACCACATATCCGACCTGCACATAAAACCATATGCACAAAACACAACATATCCAACATGTACATAGCATTGCATATCAAACATTTACATAACACCTTCTATACCTAGCATTGGATATGAAATATACACACAACACCATATATACAAGAAACATACAACATCATATGTACACAATACTACAGATATTACATGTACACATCACCATAGGTACAATCACTGTATATACAACATGTGCAACATATATACAATAGTAGTACTGCACATCCATAGACCACGCACTGACCTTACAAGAAGCCTTGCTTCTAGCGTCTTTCCACTATCCATGTTTATCCTAGCATGTCACATATCACAATACTTTCACTTCGCTGATGTACCCCTCAACATTACCTTTCCATAACATAATCATAGGAATAGTACAATGATATAATATCAATTCATGTTCACATGATACTGACCTCATAGATCTGTCAGGGTTACTCTTCCCACTTTATTCCTCATAAGACCAAGAACCTCTTCATGGCATTCACCTGCATAAGAAATCATTCCTCCACAAGAATGATCCTTGAAAAATCTATCATACAGTGACATAAATACATACATATATATAATTTTCAGCATAAAACAATCATGATATTGTTAGACAACTACATACATAAACACACATATACATATAAAAAATAGCATCATGATACGTGACGACTCGGTCAGACATGACATGCATACATACATACATGTATACATATATAAACATTAACATAATCATGATACAAACATAATCACTAGATATCATAAGGTCTAGGTTAAGTGAACTTCCTTTATTCGTGCACAATATGCAAAACATTGAGAACAACAGTTCCCAACATATCCAAGGCATATGATACCTCAAATCCATTTAATTTACCTTTTTGGTTTCCTTTCTCATGACTATCGTGTCATCACAGATTTACACCAATGGACTCAACCAATCCAACCAGTTGTCATGCTCTTACCTTTAGTTTCCCTCATACATGCACCGAGATTCATCCATGTCTTTTATTACCTATTGGGTACCAAATAGCTCTCCCAAAGCTCCATTAACTTTCCTCTTTCCCAACCAATTTCCAAGACTCTCAAAACATAGTAGGCAAGAACAAAACAAACAATAAGAAGACTATAAAAACCAATAATAATACAACACCGCAAACAAAGTGGCATGATCATGCACTAGATGCAATCCAGATTGCAAATCAATCACAACAAATCAAAAAGACCGAAAGCACGAGACCAGTAACCAACACCATGACTCAATACACATGGTTCCCAACACTTCCAAAGGAAAGCTTAGCTCGAGCCTTCTTCGAGATTTCATGGAAATCTCTTTCCATCTAATCCCCTCCATCATACTGCCATAAACACATAATTGTCAGGGCGTAAATAAATATAACAATATACCAATTATCTTAGCTTGTTGCAATCGTCTTACTACGTACTATCACATCACCCATATGTTAGTTATATAAACACATAAACTATTACCTTGTCATGATAATACCAAGCGTGTTTCCCTGCAACTGTTCACACTTTTCAATCACATGTTACACATAAAACATCATATCTATCAATTTGAAACCAACCTTTTCCAAGACTAGCAACCATGTCATAATCAAACAACAATCAAAATCATAATACTACAACTAGCACACAGTTATACTCAAGTACATATCAATTGTCTCAGCACATGTGTGTTAGTATGACCATCTCAAAACAAGATCATTTATTTATGAAATCTTATATATAAAAAATCATATCATGCAATTAATAAAACATTCAAACAACATATAGATGACATAATAGACACCAAACACTCAACACTAGATAGATGACATAATCAGTCCTTTAAACACCAAATAAACGACATAAGAAAACTCATATCTTAATTTGTATCTCCGAGGAGGCTATCTTGTTTTCACAATCTCTCCAGATTATCACAATATAACTTCACAACACATCAATTCAAACATACATAAGGTAATGATATCCATAATAGTAACTAGATAACATGTTCACATCATAAACTCATAAACAATGTCATTCATGCATAACAATCACAGATACACAGTAAACCTAGATTAGTATGACACAATATCACAACATATTAACTCATACCTGAATGTCATAACCATAACCTTCTGCATAGGCCAATCCAAATTAGACCGATACATATAGAGTAAATATATTAATTCTATAACCCTAATCATCAAGTTAACTAACATGTAACAACAATAAATTAACATATAACATTCTCATCAATAACATATAACATAATCATCGAGCTAACAAAAAGTTAACATATAACAGGCTCATCAACAATAGATAACCTAGTCATCAAGTTAATACCATACTCCATTAACCAACACATGTACATATGATCACACTAATTAACTAACATCTATCATGTATGTAACCATAAAATCAATAGAATGAAAGGCATACACATAACCATAATGCATATGACTACACTGATCAACTAGAATTTATCACATATGTAACCATAATAATAATAGAATGACAAACATATAAGTAACCCTAATGCTTACAACAACCATGAATCACATATATGCATGCCAAGCATACAAACTTGTATGACGGTCTGTTCTTAGCCCACAATCCATTGTTGCAATGCCACTTTAATGATTTTCATCTCCTATTCTATCTTAGCCAACACATTAGCATCATAACATACCAATATCATCATGATGACCAAATTGCATACAATGAACTTATGCATAACAACCTCAACCATAACAATGCAAACTTGACCATATGCACCCACTTGACATGTATAACCAATCATGAATGATCAATCCCTGTTCAAGATATGACATCACAAAATCAAGCATACACGGATAACACCAAATCATGACCAATATTTAACCCTAGCATAAGCGAGCAATGCATGTATAATATGTAACAATATGTAAGAAAGCGTTCACAAACAATACACAAGCATGAGAAACACATAACCACTCATACATGCATGACAACATGTTGAAAAAAACACCATCAACACTTCTATGGCGATACCAGTACCACCATGGCCATCACATCACTGATGCAACAAGAACATACACCATATGTATGATAAACACGTATGAAACCAATTAGAAAAAATGACCAACACACTTCCCATCTAGTCCCAGGGTTGAACCACGCTCTGATACCAATATGTGGTATCAGATATCAACCAAAGAGAATGGGACCTAGACATCATCCAAAGAGAACGTAAACTAGACATCACCCAAGGAGAGCACAACCACTCTCTGATACCACTCCGTGGTATCATATATCACACAAATAGAAAAAAAAAAACCAAACACCACCCAAGGAGATAGAAATCATGCTCTGATACCACTATGTGGCATCAGATATCACACAGAGAGATCAGAATCCAAACACCACCTAAGGAGAGTGCAACCACGCTCTGATACCACTATGTGGTATCAAATATCACACGAAGAGAGAAGAAACCAAACACCACCCAAGAAGAGCGCAACCATGCTCTGATACCACTCTATGGTATAAAATATCACACAAAGAGAGCAGAAACCAAACACCACCCAAGGAGAGCGCAAACATGCTTTGATACCACTTTATAACACCCCCTTTCCACATATACCCAAATAACTAGCCAACCGTGGTAAGCATGCAACGCAAGGCTACTATAATGAGATTCAACCTCCAATATGACCTTAAGGAAGTGGAACCGGTGGAAAAAAAAACATACAAACCTTGTACAATAAACACAACACCCCCAAGAGGTAACCCAACCATTCATGCCTCTTACCCCTGGGTCACACTGACCTTTTGACCCCCTTTGAGCCATAGCCGCATGCATAACACTGCATTTCAGGGGATAGGAGGCTATAGCCACAAACATAACACTGCATGCCAATGGCTATGTTTCCAAATGGCCATTGGCCAGTTATGTGCCTGCGACTCTAGGATTTTAGCCACATTTTCAGGCCTAGAGCCCAAGCCATTGCCTAGAACTTCATGAGAACTTAAGGGATGATAAATAGCATTAGGAAAATGATATGAAATAAATCACATAAAAAAGGCATGAATTTTGTCAAACACGTCACAAACATTGAATCTACAGGTGTAAACAACATATTTAAGCATAAGGGGTCTCATACTTATATGAGAATGGCTAAGAAGCATTTCTCCCTTACATCATTAGCTGCAATACAATCTATTTGACCATAGATAAATTGTGCATTCATTTACAAGTAAAAACATGTATAGAACCATACATCATCATTGATCACATACATGCTTATAAACAATAACCATAGAAATAAAATGGACAAAACAAAAATAGAATCCACATAGAAACCAGTACATTTACATGCCAAGTACCAAAGGAATGAGCTCTTCATTATTGAATGTATAAACCAACCAGATATGGGACTTCCACGTTCCACCCAACCATAGATTAGTTAAGCCAAATCTCTCTTCAGCCAATCACCCTCGTGCCATGTTCCAAGCATGAATGTTTGACTCATAACCAAACAAGCATGAATGCTACTGGAGTTCTCCGCCTACACCGTGAGGAATTTTCCTATCTCCAAGTCTCTCATGCTTTACTGTAATCCACAGTTTGAATTAGGGATCACTAGGCCTTAAAACGAGACATACTCTCCAGGATTTACCGTACATCCAATCTTGGGACTACTATGCAAAAAAAAAGAGCACCCACCTCTCAGGCTTTACCGCAATCCATCTCCGATCACTAGGCCCTAAACTAAGGAAAAAACCTCTAGGCTTTACCATATATCTCACCATTCAAGAGCAATGATTCCTAGACCCACCGAGGCTACACACTATCTGTATTTATCGTAACCCATAGTCTGGTTCAGGGTTACTAGGCAATGTGTCATATCAATTCAGAGATCCACCTCACCTAGCTTCGAATCCAATCAAGCAATCTAGCTCAATCGAAGTATGAGAATCCATATCATCAAGGCTATCCATAAATTGCAAGTGTAGGCTGAAAACACTGTCATACCTAGCAAAAACCCATACGAGAATAGAAAATAACCACATGCAATACCATGCATGCCAGATTTAGCAAGGAAATCACACATGCAAATCAATACTTGCAAAGAATACTATTCTTCCTTGCTTGCTCCTTCCTTCTTCTTTCTTTCTTTGCCTTTCTTGCTCCAATGCTAAAGTGCTCCAAAAACTCTAAGTGTCCAAGAGTGAGAGAGAGAGAGAGAGAGAATAATGAGAGCACAATATTTCCAACTGATCCTTATAAACATTTTTATAGATGAGGCCTCTATTTTCTTAATTTTCCATTATTTTCCTTCATTTTCCTCCTCACATGCAATATGTGACCTTTCATCTCCCATTTCTCCTAATTTCCATTTTTTTCATAAATAAATGTCAAATAATGCCATTTTGCCTCTCGAAATCATGTGAATTTTCCTTTGCCAATTTCCTTTAGCCATAATAAACCGAATGAACACCCGCTAGGATGTTTTTCCCACCATTCATCTTGGAATGCGTGTCTCATCAACCGTGGTCATTATTTTTACCTTTATTAATTTTTATTACATGGAATTTTCACTAGGGTTTTTACAACATACAATGCATATTCATATTAAAAGCTTCTCTGGGATCTAAACTAGAAAATCCTACTCTTATGACATCATCTAACTCATAAATGATTGTCTCTTTTGTTCAACCTTTGTTTTTTTTTGGCTCCTTGAAGATAAATTTTGTTGGTCTGTGAAATTTTTTTAATGGATGTAAATCTCTGGCATTTAGCATACCAACCAACAAATCTAGTCAGAGTGAGGCTAGTGAATCTTGTGAAATTTGAGCTCAGTGATGTAATATTTCTTGATATAATGAGAAACCTCAACTTATAAAAACAACATCATTTTTACTATTAATATATTTTTAAATACATTTCATTCTTTTATTTTTTGACCATAGGAATTATCAACTAGGTTGAGCTCGTACTCGTGTGACACGAGGTTGATTCTAATGGCTTCAATTATACCTTTGGGGCCTATGATATATCCTCCTCTCCGTAGACTGGGTTACTTCTCAGGGATTTGAAATTATATCCTTTCTTAATGATATAAAAAAAGAACCAATGGAGAATTCGGGTGTTGGATTGAGGGGTCCTGACCTAGGTTCATAGTTATTGTACAACCAACAAAACCATCCAACTACTGGCCCTTCTCGCAGTGAGCTGCTTGAGCAGAACAAAGTCTCACCCGAAGCAGTATGGGGGGGGTGTTGGAACTAGGTTTTGCACCCTGAGGGAGCTTTTGATGTGGTAGATCTAATCAGACTAATTGCAGATAATATAACACATTTTCAAAACCACAATAACATATCTAACCCTTTCGTAGATTATCCCAGAATACTTTAATATATTTTGCGCACAGTAGCTAACTATACTTCATTCAGATTTTTTATCTAACATCAAATAATTCTCGCGCATAGATGCAATTAAGAAATTACGGAAGTAAATATGCAATAACATAATAGATGCAGATCTAAAGAAAATAACAGATAATCAAGGCAGTCAATCATATAAGAATCCGGGTTCGCCAAAAATTCCTTATTTATTAAGAGATATGAAATTCAGTATAATAAATATTCTCCGCACATAGCAGCAAATTCTGCACAAAGCTCAAGACTTAGGTCTCCGTGCACACAACCAACAGGAGCCTTTCTACCCATAAAAAAACCTAGACTTAGATCAAAACACTAGTCAACAACCATACATCTCTGATTTCTCTCTTCATCACTTAACTCTTACATATTTATATTATCATATATGCACACATACCATGGTATCAAACCATGGTTTGAGACTCATGGTTTTTCCCCTTTAACCCATTACAATAATTAAGGGACGTTGACCCACCCTAAAGCCCCTTTGACCATTTTCGCATAGTGCGTATAACAAAACTTAGAAAAAATTAACTTAAAAAAGTACATCCCAGGAGGGTCAACTCCAACAGGCCCCCAACACAATCTAGTGACTCGTCCAGAATCATTGTGGGGCGGTCGCCTTCATCTTTTCCTTCAATGCGTCGACAGAGCTCCAGAGTGGCATGATGGCTTCAATTATCTACGCGATGATGCTATGTGCTTCATCGACCAAATTAGCTTTTTTTGGCCCCTCAGTTTCAAAAATTATGCTACATTGTGTTTTTTGTAGGTTTTTGGGGGCGATGTCAAGGTTTTGTGATAGCTACTGGGCTTCCTCGACCCAAGGTTGCATCCTTGTCTCTAGTAGTTTCTCATGGAGACACAGGTCCTTAATCTGTATTTGAATTGCCTTGCCTTCATGAAGTCTGGAAAGCCTCTGTGCTGTTACTAAGGTTGGCGCTGCCATCCTGATTTCAGTAAACTGTTATTCTTTAATTCTGAGCTCATTCCTTAGCTACTGGACCATTGGCTAGTTCTAAATAGAAGTCCAAACATCCATGGCCTCATCCAAGAGCGTGCTACATTTTGCCACTACTACTACAACACTGTTAGTGGCTGCCTTACTTCTGTTGCACACTATGCTCAGACCTTCGGCGGTGTCTTATGTTGGAGCTTCATCTGCAGCTCGACTATCTGTTGTTCAAAATCTACACGGACGGTCTATATCTCGATGTGTGATGCTTTTAGCGCAGTAACCACGCTCTCTAACTTCGTTGTTGGCACAACTGAGGCAGGGAAAGTGACCTCTGGCAGGTCACCACACAACGATCGATCATGGATTCTAATGTGACAAATCGATCCTTAGCTTCTTGGCACGCCTCCTCTACATTATATTACTCCTTCCTTAGTGTTTCTGCTTGCTGCTGAGACTCGATGATAGCTTGGAAGGCATGGGCCTCCCAGTACTACTACTCATCCATAACCATGGTGTGGATAGCGTGGAGTTTTCCTCTAAGTAGCATCGGCAGGTCAATGTTAACCTCTCTTGTAATATTCCCAATTAGTCCTAAGCTAATGGGAATATTCATTTTTGTTTTATTTCTTTGTTTGAAGAATAAAAGTATAAAGGAGGTCCATAATACTCCTAAATCATGGATAAATCAATGCCAAATGTAAAAAGTCTAAATCTTGGCTACTAAATCAAGCACCCTTAGGTGTGAAAAGGGGTTGGACATTTTGATTGGGTCAACCTTGACCAAATCTATAGCGCTGTCTTGGAGGAGTGGCCATCAATGAGGCACAACGCAGTTTTAGATGGAGATGGCTTGTGTGAAAGAAGTGATCTCATTGGAAGTGGTTTAGGGTTTGAAATCTATTAACTTATAAAAGGAAGAGGATGGCAACATGAGAAGGTTGTTGATGAAAATTATATTTATGAATATATTGTCTGTTTAGACATATATCATTCTCTTGTTGTTTAGCTGAGAATAATGTTGTTTAGCATTGGGTGTTCCTAATTGGGAATCCCACCTCTTTCCTTGAGAGACCTCTTGGAAGAGTTTTCATTGTATTTTACACTATATGGCTGAAGGCCAAGCTTCTTCTTTCAACTACAACAAAGATCTTGTTGAGGGTTTGGTTTTCTTTGCAAGTTACAACAAGTAGAGGCTAGATCTCTTCAGATCTAGGCCATTTCAATGCTCCTTTTCAGTGGAGAAGACTTCTACTTCATTGGGAGGAGAGTATTGGATGATTTGATCTACATTTTCTGATCTTGGCATGTGTCCAACCACATTCTAAACCCTACAACACAGTTTTACTTCCAGATCTGCATTATTCCTGTAGGTGTTGTTGTAGGGTCTTTTGGCACATCATTTGGAGGATTGGTTTTCAAGTGTTGGGGACCTGCCCTTCACTTTGGAGATCCATTGGAGATGATCATTATCTTGTTCATATCAGATCAGATCTGAATATTTTTGAATATCTGAATATTTTTTCAGATCTGCAGATTTAGATCTTATATCTACTCCTTGTACATGGTGTAATGCTGAAAACCCTAAGGGGATTTTGAAGAAGAGCCAATATAATGTATGGATATATTATAGATCTGAATTTTCATGCACTTATTTTCTCTAGATCTGAAGTGTAATCAGCAACTATTGTAGCCTAATAAAATAATGTTGTAAATCCTTTTCTAGTCTTAATACATGGTTGCAACACCTCTTTTTGAGGATTTTCTTCTATTGGAGGCTTGTATTTCATGTTATGCATCTTATGGGCCATCTTGTACATCTATTTTTCTGTTGTAAATACATTTGAAAGGTCTCCATATTGGCCTCCTTCTTTGTCCTAGATGAACTACGTTATTTTCCTACATATCTGCATTCTATTGTTGCATTCCCCATTTGGGAATATTACAGTGGTATCGGAGCATCATCTTGGCACAGCCTGTGCTTTCTAAGAAGCCAATATGTATTTTTAAGAAAATAAAAGACAGAAGAAGTTTGATTACACTGATGACAAAGAAAACAAGGGTAAAACCCCTTTATCTGGAAGAATGAAAGGGAAGGAGTTCTCAAATACTCTTTTCCGAACTATGTATGAGCTTAACAGAGAAATCAAGGGAATGAGGAGGGAAAGACATGAATATCCCTCAAGAATATTTTCCCATGAAGAAAGCCCTAGTGCTTCATACTATGTGTGTGAGCATTCAACCACACAATCATATCTACAACGTTGTAGCATGCCTACATTCTTGGCAAAGAAGAAGCAGAAGGAGAAACACCAAAGGAGGAGACTCTTGGTGACTATCTCCAAGAATATGAATCTCAGTCTAGAAGATTCAAGGAGAATTTAAGCTTCCAAGGGTTTTGTCAACTTAAAGAAGAGAGAAGACCCAAAAACTACAATAGAAGAAGAGGGTGCATGCAACACACTTTGGGTAGATTGTTTCTACCTACTTTTGATGGGTCACCCAAGAGCACAACCGAGTCTTGGGTAAGGAAGTTAGAAACATATTTCTAGCTGCATCAAGTTTCATAAGAAGAAGGCATTAGAGTAGCAGCGCTGCATCTTCAAGGTAAGGCTTATGCCTGATGGTTATTTGAATCTTCTTCATTGAAAAATGAAAATATATCTACTTATGCAAAGTTCACTAGGAGGTTAGTGAAAAGATTTGATTTTAAACAATATAAAACTTCCTTGGGAGAGCAAACCAGGCCTAAGAAATCAAAACCTTTGCATGAGTTTGAAGGATCCATGAAGCCAACTCCATTTCAGAACATTTTTGAGGGGGTTAAAGATATGCTACATGCTTTTCCAAGGGAAAAGACCCCACTGTAGCAAGAACTTTCTTCTCGGGAAGAAGACATGAGGATTCCTTTTTCAAATGGAGTTGAAGAAAAGGGTCTCTTAATGACGAGGTATTCTCCATTGATGAGGAGAAGGAAGAGGAAGAGTTGGAAAGATCCTCCAACGCTGTGACAATAGGAGGAGATATACTTCTATTTGGAGATGGAGATGAAGCAATTGCTTCCACTAGAAGGGCTCTTGTATCTTTACAAGAAGCTCCAAGTGATCTTATACATGAGCAGCATGTGTCTATGTTGATAAGAAATGAGACAAAACAATGGAGGAAGTGTGTTCCAACATTGAATATAGTCTTGAGAGCACACACTATGATAGATCATTCCTTTGTGATAAAAATTTTTGACACCAAGGAGATGTTGGGTGTACATGGGTCAATTACATCTGAAGAAATGAGACATGGATCATGGATCATGAGCAGCATGTGTCTATGTTGATAAGAAATGAGACAAAACAATGGAGGAAGTGTGTTCCAACATTGAATATAGTCTTGAGAGCACACACTATGATAGATCATTCCTTTGTGATAAAAAATTTTGACACCAAGGAGATGTTGGGTGTACATGGGTCAATTACATCTGAAGAAAGCACCTTAGATTGGGAGATATGGCAGAAAGTAGGAGAATAAGAACAAAGGAGGGATCACAGTGCTGGCATAGCAAGAGATGATCCACCACCACATGGAGGTGAGGATGGAGAAATTGCTCCAATCAGAAGCACTCTTGCATCCTTAGGAGTGATACCCAATTATCATGAAACTTCCACACAAGAAACAAAAATGAATTTGCGCAGTGGAAGCAGGGATATGATGATCCCATCTATTATGCACATGAGGATGATCCATGAGGCATCATTATCTTGTGGTAAACCACCTGGGAGGCCACCTGATTTAGATTTGATGAAGGATGTCTCACATCTTGATGCTCCATTCATAGATCCAGGAAGGAAGGGAGCATTAGAAGACCACAACACAGCGCTGAGAGTGTTGGGTGAGCTCAAGGAGGAGGGAGATACTCTTCCAATAACACTATTTTCCACTCTCTCATCTCATACTGTGCTGAGAGGAAATGTTGCAAGATTGGAGGATGACACCATCATGGGGCAAGGAGGGCAGTCCTTGGCTATGAAGACTCAGAAGATAATCTCACTTGGAGAGAGATCTTCCATAAATAATAGAAGATGGTGGCCTCACATGCATACTTTGGCAAGACAAAGGAGGTTTTGGATAGATGATAGCATTCCATGGAAGACTAACTCCCAAAAATTTCCATCTTCATTTGAGCATGTGCATATGCAAGAAGGGCAGCAAGGAGGAAATAGAAACCTTCCATCATATACCTTTGGAATGGGAGATGTCAAGGAGGAGAACAACCACATGACAGACATTTCAGTTGACAGATCATTAGTGCTGTCATTGTTCGGGAGTTTAGATCCATATTGGAAATCCCAACTGTTGGTGGATTACTCCAAGGATCTTCACACATGCATGATACTTGATGACTAGCTGCATGAAGAGGGCTATCTAGTCCATGAAGAAGTCATCTATTATCATGATAAGATCTTCTTTTCTAAAGCCTCCAAGCTCAAGGAGAAGTTGATACAAAGGGCCTATGAAGAGTTGTGTTTCAGCCACACATATTCCATGAAGATCTACAACATCATCATCATGAGGAGATTTGATTGGGAAGGCTTTGAAGGACAACTATATCATCATTTTCAGATATGCCTGTACCATGTGGAGATGGGGCAGCAACATAACTCTATGATAGATTTAATTCATCCATCTCTTTCTCTTTTTGAGGAAGGGGATAGATCTAGGCACCACTCCATTTGTTTAAGGAATTCTGGTGGAAAATATTCTCATGCAAATAATGTTTCATTTGATTATTGTTTGCATTCTTCCACTTTCTATATGCAGGCCATGAATCCAAGGAGGAGTGTTGTACCTTATAAACTTCATGGCCAACTTTGGGCCAAAACCATTTCTGAATATGACCACTCCCTTGGTGGAAAAAGGGAGATTTTGTGTCATGATGGGCATTCCTAAGGCACCAAATATATCTCACACTTTCAGCCATAGTGAGCTGACATGGGCAGAAAGTAAGTGGTGGGAAAACTACTTACCACATCTTGATTTGATGCAGGCAGGAGATGCACTGCGCTGGTTCCACATGTGGGACTATGACCCCCCTCCATATACACAAATTTATGTTTGTATATATGTTGTTTTGATCCCATACATTGATGATATACTTGTAATTTTTTTGGGGATGTATGGAGGAAGGAGGGAAGGTATGCATGTGCCCTATGGGATGGAAACTCTCCATGTACCTTATGCTACATGTTTCAGGGAGAACATTGGGCAATCCATGTTTGTTGCATTTGAGCTATTGATTCCTTATGGGATGGATTATTTGCATCTCATGAGAAATTTGGAGGAACAATTCATGGAGGGATGGATTGGTGAACACTTAGCTTATGGAGGAAGCTCATCACATGTTGGTGTCACCAATGGAGGAGGAGAAGAGTAGCAACAATCACCTTATCAGTTGCTTGAGGACAAGAAACATTTGGGAGGGGAGGACTGTAATATTCCCAATTAGTCCTAAGCTAATGGGAATATTAATTTTTTTTTTATTTCTTTGTTTGAAGAATAAAAGTATAAAGGAGGTCCATAATACTCCTAAATCATGGATAAATCAATGCCAAATGTAAAAAGGCTAAATCTTGGCTGCTAAATCAAGCACCCTTAGGTGTGAAAAGGGGTTGGACATTTTGACTGGGTCAACCTTGACCAAATCTACAACGCTGTCTTGGAGGAGTGGCCATCAATGAGGCACATCGGAGTTTTAGATGGAGATGGATTTTGTGAAAGAAGTGATCTCATTGGAAGTGGTTTAGGGTTTGCAAGCTCTTAAATTATAAAAGGAAGAGGATGGAAACATGAGAAGGTTGTTGATGAACATTATATTTCTGAATATATTGTCTGTTTAGACATATATCATTCTCTTACTGTTTAGCTGAGAATAATGCTATTTAGCATTGGGTGTTCCTGATCGGGAATCCCACCTCTTTCCTTGATAGGTATCCTGGAAGAGCTTGCATTGTATTGTCCACTATCTGGCTGAAGGCTAAGCTTCTTCTTTCAACTACAATTCAGATCCCGTTGAGGGTTTGGTTGTCTTTGCAAGCTGCAACAAGTGGAGGCTAGATCTCTTCAGATCTAGACCATTTCAGTGCTCCTTTTCAGAGGATAAGAATTCTACTTCATTGGGAGGAGAGTATTGGATTATTTGAGCTACATTTTCTGATCTTGGCATGTGGCCAACCACATTCTAAACCCTACAACGCAGTTTTACTTCCAGATCTGCGTTATTCCTGTAGGTGTTGTTGCAGGGTCTTTTGGCACATCATTTGGAGGATTGGTTTTCAAGTGTTGGGGATATTCCCTTCACTTTGGAGATCCATTGGAGAGGATCATTATCTTGTTCATATAAGATCAGATCTGAATATTTCTAAATATCTGAATATTGCTGCAGATTTGTGGATTTAGATCTACTCCTTGTGCATGATGTAATGCTGAAAACCCCAAGGGGATTTTGAAGAAGAGCCAATATAGTGGATCTATTATAGATCTGAATTTCCATCCACTTATTTGCTCTAGATCTAAAGTGTAATCAAAAGCTATTGCAACCTAATAAATCAACGCTGTAAATCCTTTTCCAGTCTTAATACATGGTTGCAACACCTCTTTTTGAGGATTTTCTTCTATTGGAGGCTTATATTTCCTGTTATGCATCTTATGGGCCATCTTGTACATCTATTTTGATGTTGTAAATACATTTGAAAGGTCTCCATATTGGCCTCCTGCTTTGTCTTAGATGAACTGCGTTATTTTCCTACATATCTGCATTCTATTGTTGAATTCCCCATTTGGGAATATTACATCTCCATAGGCTTGCACATTAACACACAAGGCAGGCAGCTCAACAGAAATGGCAAGTCCTGGAACCTAAATCATTCAGTTGTCCAAAGAAGATGGAAGCACCGTAGTGAAGGGCTGCGCGCTCGTTTGACCGATGCTGGGTGCCGACATGCTCGCTTGCTTCACACTCTCTTGAATCACGCTCGCTTGCATTTTGAGTTCTTGGAGGCCAGACTGCACACCCTCGAGCATTGATTTGTATTGTGCTTCCATATCGTTCCATATGTTCTCCATGGCAGACTTAACCGTGTTCTAAATTTCGGTGAAGCCAGCTTCGGTGAGGGTGAGGTCCTCTATTCTTGCTAGCTTGGAACCCTTCCTCTTCGTGCGCAGGCCCACAAAGGCCTGAGAACCTATATTAGTGCCTTTAGCTATCTACGTTGTAGGTGCCTTGACATCATCATTGTCTTTCTCTTCTCCTTCCTCCTCTAAGACAAATGTTTCCCCTGTTGTAGTAGGCTCAGGCTCTGCCTCTGTTTCCTTGCCTTTCTACTGAGTGTCATTGGTTGTTCGCAGCTTGGTTGGAGTCTTCAACATTGACAAGGAGGCTCCACTAGTGGTACACAGATATAACCATGCAGGCGAACATTATGTTGTTATGCACACCAGGCCGTACTTTTTTCCAGGTGGATATCGGTGGCCACCCACCTATTCCATTTGGACCCACACCATCAATTCTTGCAGCTTTTCACATTCAGCACCACTTACTATTTTTAGCAGGTTTTTGGGTCCCGCACTCCCGAAGCCGTTTTGGGGCCTTAATGATCCAGGTGGATATTGGTGGCCACCCACCTATTCCATTTGAACCGCCACCATCAGTTTGTTCAGTTTTTAAGTTGCAGCACAACTTACTAATTTTAGTAGTTTTTCGGGTCCTGAACTTCCGGAGCCATTTTGAGGCCCTAAACGACAATTTTGGGAAACTCGGGAGCAACATGGGTCAATGGACCAATTTTTCTCACATAAAAATTTGTACTCCTCAGATAGATCTTTCTAATGAGCTATTGAGCGCGTCAAACAGAGATCGGATGCCAAAGTTACGTCCCCGGGAAGTTGAAATGCCAACTTACCGAAATGGTGGCCCACAATTTTGGCACTTCAACTCCTAGAGTTAGGTTTTTGGACTTTTCAGTTTTTCCATTTTTTCTCAATAATAAATAGGCCCTCGAGCCTCATTGTAACATAGTTCGGAGTTCGGTAGCCACCACATCTCTTCTCAAAGATTCGTTACCAGCACCCTAGCTATTTTATTTCCATTATGTCTGTAAGCATATTTCTGTTAATTGATATTAATGAAATGACGCATTATTTCCACTGCATCTCTATGTTTATGGTTATTTCTGTATTCTGTTGCGTTCCTGCATAAATCTGGATCAGTGGTATCAGAGCGGTCTGCTCTTTCTTTGTTTTTCTTTGCATGTCCCCAACGCGGACAGGGTATACGGAGTTAGGGCTCGAGCTGGTTGAACCCTTGCAAGATCAGCCTTGCAAACCCCGATGACCTCCCATGGAAGAAGAAAAGAACGACGAGGGAACAGGAGATCCTATCAAAATATTGCTCGAGGAGGCCCTCAAGAAACAAAAGAACGCGATGATGGATAACTTTACTCAGATCCTTCAATGACTGCCCACCTATGGCGCATATGCATCCAACAGCCACTCTAGAGGTGCCACTCCCTTCAAGGTACAGGTAAACTTTGATATTCCTGTATTTGAAGGCCAAATAGATGCAGATGTTGTAGATAGATGGTTGAATTTGCTGGAAGGCTATTTCTCGGTCCATGATTTCTCTGACCAAGAAAAGATTATTTTTTCACTCCTCAAAGCCACCCCCCATGTCAAAGACTGGTGGGAAACCTAACGTGAGCAAGAGGACGAAGGGGAACCCTCTCTGTTCTCAGCCACACCCACTTAGAATTCGTTTCGAGACGACATCAAGGAAAAATATTACCCCGTGGGGAGCTATGAGGACAAATACATCCAATGGACCATGTTGCGGCAACAAAGGGATCAAGATGTGCACGAACTGACGAATCTGTTCCATACCCTGCGCACAAAGTTGGGTATTAAAGATTCAGAGAGACATTTTGTGCTCAAGTACCATGGTTGTCTACAAAAACACATTCAGGAGGAAATGGATTTCCTCGACATTACATCGCTTGGCACGGCATATCATTATGCTGCCAAGATCGAGCAGAAATTTAAGCAGACGAAGCGAGACTTTGGATCTGCGAATCTGAAAGGTGCCCCCTAATCGAAGAACAAGGGGCAAGGCCAAAGCAGTGCTACTCAGAACAACACCACAAATAAAAAGAAGGACATAGGGAAGTGGTGTGAATTTCATAACAACCCCACTCACAGCACAAACGAGTGTCAGGCTAAACAGTCATTGGTGGCCGAACTAAAGGCACCCGAATCAGATGCATTTTATGATCCTGAGTTAGAACCAGACAAAGGAAATGACAAAGGGAAGCAGATCATTGATGTGGATCCCAGTGCCATTTTTGCCACCACCAAGATCCAGAGGGAGGACCCAGAGGATCCAGAGGAGGGGGGACGCCTCTTCCATTCGCAAATGTGGGTGAAGGGTTCTCTGCTGCAATTCCTTGTCGATAGTGGAAGCCAAAATAACCTCGTTTAAGCAGAGGTCGTGAAGCGGCTCGGCCTACCGACCATAGCACACCCACAACCATATACCATCAGGTGGCTTCACCCAGGGAGAGTTATCCGCATCCGCCAACAGTGTTGCCTTCCGTACAACATCAAGCCATTCACGGATGAGGTATTATGTGATGTTGCTCCTCTTGATGTAGCTGATGTATTATTGGACCAACCATACTTGTGGAGGCGACATGCTGTGTATGAGTCTAGGCCTCGTGCTATTATTATTACTTTGGGAAATAACTTGTACAGGATACCAGAGGTAGTACTGCCTCCTGTAATCTCTTTGAATACTGCAAAACAACGTAGTAAGATTGTTTCCCAAACGAGGAGATTCATTTTCCTTACAACTCGCTCACAGGGAAAGAAGAATATTGTGGCCACAACCTCGAAACAGGGCTCCCCTGCATGGCTGCAGCAGATGGACAAATTCATGGAGGAATACGAGGACATTTTCTCCTAACTCATGGAGGTTCCTCTGCACTGTCAGGACAAGTACTCCATTGATCTAACCCCCAACGCACCGCCGCCTGATGTTACAATACCTCCTGAAATGCACATACATAATCCACACATGTACTGGTTGAGGCTGATAAAGAAGCCAAATTTACTAAATGCATCTAGCATGTCTGCCCACAGGTCCATGACATCTTCAACAAATCTAATACCCAGTTCAACAGAATTTGCTTCATCTCAGGGAGGATCTCAACGCAATGGGGACCATTACTTCTTAAGGAAGGAGGAATGATCCAGGTGAATATCTGTGGCTACCCACCTATTCCATTTTGACCCACACCATCAATTATTTCAGCTTTTCACATTCAACACCACTTATTATTTTTAGCAGGTTTTTGGGTCCTGCACTCCCAGAGCCGTTTTGGGGCCTTAATGATCCAGGTGGATATTGGTGGCCACCCACCTATTCCATTTGAACCCCCACCATCATTTCCTTCAGTTTTTAAGTTGTAGCACAACTTACTATTTTTAGTATTTTTTTAGGTCTTGAACTTCCGGAGTTGTTTTGAGGCCCTAAACGACGTTTTTTGGGAAAAGCAGGAGCAACATGGGTTAATGGACTGATGTTTCTCACATCGAAAGTTTTACTCCTCGGATAGATCTTTCTAATGAGCTATTGAGCATGTCAAACAGAGATCGGATGCCAAAGTTACGTCCCCGTGAAGTTGAAACACCAACTTACCCAAACGGGGGCCCACTATTTTGGCGCTTCATCTCCTAGAGTTAGGTTTTTGGACTTTTCAGTTTTTCCATTGTTTCTCAATAATAAATAGGCCTCGAACCTCATTCTAACACAGTTCGGAGGTCGTTAGCCACCACATCTCTTCTAAGAGATTCACTACCAGCACCCTAGCTATTTTATTTCCATTATTTCTGTAAGCATATTTCTGTTATTTGATATTAATGAAATGACGCATTATTTCCGCTGCATCTCTATGTTTATGGTTATTTCTGTATTCTGTTGTGTTCTTGCATAAAAACAGATCAGTGGTATCAAAGCGGTATGCTCTTTCTTTGTTTTTCTTTGCATGTCCCCAATGTGGTCATGGTATAAGGAGTTAGGGCTCGAACTGGTTGAACTCTTGCAAGATCAGCCTCGCAAACCCCAATGACCTCCCATGGCAGAAGAAAATAAAAATGAGGGAGCAGGAGATCCTATCAAAATATTTCTCAAGGAGGCCCTCGAGAAACAAAGGAATGCGATGATGGATAACTTTGCTCAGATCCTTCAACGACTGCCCACCTCCGGCGCATCTACATCCAACAACCACTCTAGAGGTGCCACTCCCTTCAAGGTACAGGTAAAATTTGATATTCCTGTATTTGAAGGCCAAATAGATACAGACACCGTAGATAGATGGTTGAATTTGCTGGAAGGGTATTTCTCGGTCCACGATTTCTCTGACCGAGAAAAGATTAATTTTGCACTCCTCAAAGCTGCCCCCCATGTCAAAGACTGGTGGGAAACCTACCGTGAGCAAGAGGACGAAGGGGAACCCTCTCTGTTCTCAGCCACACCCACTTAGAATTCGTTTCGAGACGGAATCAAGGAACAATATTACCTCGTGGGGAGCTATGAGGACAAATACATCCAATGGACCATGTTGCAGCAACAAAGGGATCAAGATGTGCACGAACTGACGAATCTGTTCCATACCCTGTGCAAAAAGTTGGGTATTAAAGATTCAGAGAGACATTTGGTGCTCAAGTACCGTGGTTTTCTACAAAAACACATTCAGGAGGAAATAGAGTTCCTCGAAATTACATTGATTGGCACTGCATATCGTTATGCCACCAAGATCGAGCATAAATTTAAGCAGAAGAAGTGAGACTTTGGATTTGCGAATTCGAAAGGTGCCCCCGAACCAAAGAACAAGGGGCAAGGCCAAAGCAGTGCTACTCAGAACAACACCAAAAATCAAAATAAGGACACAGGGAAGTGGTGTGAATTTCATAACAGCCCCACTCATAGCACAAACGAGTGTTGGGCCAAACAGTGATTGGTGGCTGAACTAAAGGCACCCGAATCAGATGCATTTTCTGATCCTGAGTCAGAACCAGACAAAGGCAATGAAAAAGGGAAGCAGATCATTGATGCAAATCCTAGTGCCACTGTTTCCACGACCATGATCTAGAGGGAGGACCTAGAGGATCCAGAGGAGGGGAAGCACCTCTTCCATTCGCAAATGTGGGTGAAGGGTTCTCTAGTGCAATTCCTTGTCGATAGCGAAAGCCAAAAGAACCTCGTTTCAGTAGAGGTCGTGAAGTGGCTCAACCTACTGACCATAGCACACCCTCAACCATATACCATCGGGTGGCTTCACCCAGGAAGAGATATCTGCATCTGCCAATAGTGCTTCCTTCCGTACAACATCAAGCCATTCACGGATGAGGTATTATGTGATGTTTCTCCTCTTGATGTAGCTGATGTATTATTGGGCCAACCATACTTGTGGAGGCGACATGCTGTGTATGAGTCTAGGCCTCATGCTGTTATTATTACTTTGGGAAATGACTTGTACAGGATACCAGAGGTAGTACTACCTCCTGTCATCTCTTTGACTATTGCAAAACAACGTAGTAAGATTGTTTCCCAAACGAGGAAATTCATTTTCCTTACAACTCGCTCACACGGAAAGAAGAATATTGTGGCCACAACCTCAAAATAGAGCTCCCCTACACGGCTGCAATAGATGGACAAATTCATGGAGGAATACAAGGACATTTTCTCCTCACTCACAGAGGTTCCTCTACACTATCATGACAAGTACTCCATTGATCTGACCCCCAACACACTGCCACCTGATGTTACCATACCTCCTACAAATACACATACATAATCCACACATGTACTGTTTGAGGCTGATCAAGAAACCAAATTTACTAAATGCATCCAACATGTCTGTCCATAGGTCCATGACATCTTCAACAAATCTAATACCCAGTTCAACAGAATTTGCTTCATCTCAGGGAGGATCTCAACGCGATGGGGAACATTTCTTCCTAAGAAGGGAGGAATGATCTAGGTGGATATTGCTGGCCACCCAACTATTCCATTTGGACCCACACCATCAATTCTTGCAGCTTTTCACATTCAGCACCACTTACTATTTTTAGCAGGTTTTCGGGTCCTGCACTCCTAGAGCCGTTTTGGAGCCTTAATGATCCAGGTTGATATTGGTGGCCACCCACCTATTCCATTTGAACCCCCACCACCAATTCGTTTAGTTTTTAAGTTGTGACACAACTTACTATTTTTAGCAGTTTTTCAGGTCCTGAACTTCCGGGGCCGTTTCGAGGCCCTAAACGACGTTTTTTCGAAAAATCGGGAGCAACATGGGTCCATGGACTAATGTTGCTCACATCAAAAGTCTTAATCCTCAGATAGATATTTCTAATGAGCTATTGATCACGTCAAACGGAGATCGGATGCCAAAGTTATGTCCCCGGGAAGTTGAAACACCAACTTACCCAAACGGGGGCCCACAGTTTTGGCGCTTCATCTCCTAGAGTTAGGTTTTTGGAATTTTCAGTTTTTCCATTGTTTCTCAATAATAAATAGGCCCTCGGCCTCATTGTAACAAATTCAGTGGGGTAGCCATAAGTCTTGTCTCGAATTCACTATTAAAAAGCACCCTAGCTATTTTATTTCCATTATGTCTATAAGCATATTTCTGTTATTTGATATTAATGAAATGACGCATTATTTCCGCTGCATCTCTATGGTTATGGTTATTTCTGTATTTTTTTGCGTTCAAGCACAAATCCG
Source organism: Pinus albicaulis (assembly GCA_034641835.2). Lineage (NCBI taxonomy): Eukaryota > Viridiplantae > Streptophyta > Pinopsida > Pinales > Pinaceae > Pinus > Pinus albicaulis. The sequence continues at coordinate 827,994,454 of CM076574.1, read as the reverse complement.
AATCAGTGGTATCAGAGCGGTTTTCTCTTTCTTTGTTTTCTTTGCATGTCCCCAACGTGGTCAGGGTATAAGGAGTTAGGGCTCGATCTGGTTGAACCCTTGAAATATCAGCCTCGAAAACCCTGGCGACCTTCCATGGAAGAAGAAAATAAAGACGATGGAGTAGGAGATCATATCAAAATATTTCTCGAGGAGGCCCTCGAGAAACAAAGGAACGCGATGATGGATAACTTTGCTTAGATCCTTCAATGACTGCCCACCTACGGCGCATCTGCATCCAATAGCGACTCTAGAGGTGCCACTCCCTTCAAGGTACAGGTAAAATTTGATATTCATGTATTTGAAGGAAAAATAGATGCAAACGCCGTAGAGAGATGGTTGAATTTGCTGGAAGGGTATTTCTCGGTCCATGATTTCTCTGATCGAGAAAAGATTATTTTGCACTCCTCCAAGCCACTCCCCATGTCAAAGACTGGTGGGAAACCTACCATGAGCAAGAGGACGAAGGGGAACCCTCTCTGTTCTTGGCCACACCCACTTGGAATTCATTCCGAGACGACATCAAGGAATAATATTACCCCGTGGGGAGCTATGGGGACAAATACATCCAATGGACCACGCTGCGGCAACAAAGGAATCAAGATGTGCATGAACTGACGAATCTATTCCATACCCTGCGCAAAAAGTTGGGTATTAAATATTCAGAGAGACATTTGGTGCTCAAGTACCGCGGATGTATACACAAACAAATTTAGGAGGAAATGGAGTTCCTTGACATTACATCACTTGGCACGGCATATCGCTATGCCGCCAAGATCGAGCAGAAATTTAAGCAGAAGAAGCGAGACTTTGGATCTGCGAATCCGAAAGGTGCCCTTGAACCGAAGAACAAGGGGCAAGGCCAAAGCTGTGCTACTCAGAACAACACCAAAAATCAAAATAAGGACACAGGGAAGTGGTGTGAATTTCATAACAGCCCCACTCACAACACAAACGAGTGTCGGGCCAAACAGTCATTGGTGGCCGAACTAAAGGCACATGAATCAGATGCATTTTCTGATCCTGAGTCAGAACCAGAAAAAGGCAATGAAAAAGGGAAGCAGATCATTGATGTGGATCCCAGTGCCATTTTTGCCACCACCAAGATCCAGAGGGAGGACCCAGAAGATCTAGAGGAGGGGGAGCGCCTCTTCCATTCACAAATGTGGGTGAAGGGTTCTCTGCTGCAATTCCTTGTAAATAGCGGAAACCAAAAGAACCTCGTTTCAGCAGAGGTCGTGAAGCGGCTCGGCCTACCGACCATAGCACACCCGCAACCATATACCATCGGGTGGCTTCATCGAGGGAGAGATATCCGCATCTGCCAATAGTGCCGCCTTCCGTACAACATCAAGCCATTCACGGATGAGGTATTATGTGATGTTGCTCCTCTTGATGTAGCTGATGTATTATTGGGCCAACCATACTTGTGGAGGCGACATGCTATGTATGAGTCTAGGCCTCGTGCTGTTATTATTATTTTGGGAAATAACTTGTACATGATACCAGAGGTAGTACTGCCTCCTGTCATCTCTTTGACTACTGCAAAACAACGCAGTAAGATTTTTTCCCAAAAGAGGAAATTCATTTTCCTTACAACTCGCTCACTGGGAAAGAGGAATATTGTGGCCACAACCTCGAAACAGGGCTCCCCTGCACGGCTGCAGCAGATGGACAAATTCATGGAGGAATACGAGGACATTTTCTCCTCACTCACAGAGGTTCCTCTACACTGTTAGGATAAGTACTCCATTGATCTGACCCCCAATGCACCACCGCTTGATGTTACCGTACCTCCTGAAAATACACATACATAATCCACACATGTACTGTCTGAGGCTGATAAAGAAACCAAATTTACTAAATGCATCCAACATGTCTGCCCATAGGTCCATGACATCTTCAACGAATCTAATACCCAGTTCAACAGAATTTGCTTCATCTCAGGGAGGATCTCAACGCAATGGGGACCATTGCTTCCTAAGGAGCGAGGAATGATCCAGGTGGATATCGGTGGTCACCCACCTATTCCATTTGGACCCACACCATCAATTCTTGCAGCTTTTCACATTCAGCACCACTTACTATTTTTAGCAGGTTTTCGGGTCCTGCACTCCCGGAGCCGTTTTGGGGCCTTAATGATCCAGGTGGATATTGGTGGCCACCCACCTATTCTATTTTAACCCCCACCATTAGTTCGTTCAGTTTTTAAGTTGCAGCACAACTTATTATTTTAGCATTTTTTCGAGTCCTGAACTTCCGGAGCTGTTTTGAGGCCCTAAGCAACGTTTTTTGGGAAAACCGGGAGCAACATGGGTTAATGGATCGATGTTGCTCACATTGAAAGTTTTACTCCTCGGATAGATATTTCTAATGAGCTATTGAGCACGTCAAACGGAGATAGGATACCAAAGTTACATCCCGGGGAAGTTGAAACACCAACTTACCCAAACAGGGGCCCACAGTTTTGGCACTTCATCTCCTAGAGTTAGGTTTTTGGACTTTTTAGTTTTTCCATTGTTTCTCAATAATAAATAGGCCCTCGAGCCTCATTGTAACATAGTTCAGAGGTCAGTAGCTACCACATATCTTCTCAGAGATTCGCTACCAGCACCCTAACTATTTTATTTTCATTATGTCTGTAAGCATATTTCTGTTATTTGATATTAATGAAATGACGCATTATTTCCACTGCATCTCTATGTTTATAGTTATTTCTGTATTCTGTTGTGTTTTCCTGCATAAATCGAGATCATACTTTGTGACCAAGTATGGAAGTTCATACCAAATTCCTTCCACATCGCCCTTTGCGCGATTGTGCATGTTATGAAATGTGGCTTTAAAGTATGCAATATATTTATAATGTTTGTAGAGGGTAGGAAACATCCTCAGCTTTGCCTGAATTTCCTGGAATAATGCAGAGTCGAAAAAAACCCAAAAGATATTGTTGTTTGTGATCCTTGAGGGGATATTACAGTTCCACAAGGTGGCGTAGTGCGCGGCTTTGCACATGTCTGGATCAACGTCGGGGAACTGTGTATCCTACAGCGTCCTCCATCTGATTAATACGATGAGGAGAAAAAACCAAGCATAATAAAAGTGCTTCCCTTCTTCCTAGAATTTGCACACAATGGCCAAAAATTCGGTGCACAGGTATTAGGGCCAACTAAACTGCATGCCCTTCTCACACTGCCCTGCTAGCATAATGACATGGGCTGGAACTTCCTTTGGCCGACACTTCCGTATTACCTTGCACCCAAGGATCAGCATGCCAATATGGACTATGGGATCATTGATTTCATGAACTAGGAAACCTCAGGTGTTGCACAAGACCTTAAAATTCTCCTTGACCTCCTCGACCACTCTGCGCTCTTAGATTTTTCCACCAAAAGCTATCATAGGGTCCTCCCCCTAATTGAGCAAGTTGGTGATCCGATGGATCAACACAGCATCTATCGAAATTGGCCCTTCTAGCCATAGGAAATCATCATCTACGAGGGTGAGCAGCTAGTGCACACATATATCATTGATTGGGCTGCGCTCGAAGTGCAGAATGTGTAGGAGATTGAGAAACCCTGATTTTTTTAGGCCCAGCACCCAAGACTTTCGCTCAACTTTGACCACACCACCGTCATAAGGGATCTTCTCCACGTATGTGGTGGGTGCAAGCTCTGGTAATTTCTCTTGATCTATTAGGTCCCAATATTCCATCTTGAGTATTGTGATCTTTCCGAACATGTCACCTTCAACAATCACGTTTTCTGGGAGCAGCGACATGTTGATGTATGACTGCACCTTGTCTAGGTCATTTGGGAATTTTACCGAGGATTTAAGTGGCGCAACATATGAAAGCAACCGTGATATGGGATCAACCACTTCCACAACATTCTCCTCTATGATGGTTTCAGGTAAATCAGCCATAGGTTTCTTTTGGCGCTCTGTAGCGGTTGAGCGTGGCTTCAAGGTCTTCTGGCGGGGAGACTTTCGGGACCCTGAGGACTGAACCTTCTTAGATTAGACTGGCGAATGGGTCTTAGTGGCCTGTGTAGGGGTCTCCTCGGATGGCGTTGCAGAAGGTGTGGGCTTGGTGGCAGTCATACTAGGTGAAATAAGATGACCCAAACCTTGGCAGCGTAGCTCCTCCTCAAAGATCAGATCAAGACTAGACATAAGCTTTAGACAAGACATGGAGAGCAGAGAGAAAAAATCACAGAGAAAACATAGAAATAAATGGGAACTAATGTGACCATTTTGGTCATATTTATAGCATAGGCACATCTTAAACGATCTTCTGCTCATTAATGTAGCCATATAAATTCTAAAACGAATCCAAAGTTGGCACAATCTCCTCATTAAATGCAGTTTAGTCGCTCCTCCAAACAGTAAGAATGTTGTTCTGTCTAGATTTATTGTTCTAATGAATATATTTTGGAACCTTTGTGACCAGGTCAACCTCATCACGTAGCGGCTGCATGATCGTCGCACCTGTCTGTGCATTCACCATCTGTGTTGCGCAGATACATACTTTCGGCCATATAGTCATTTGGTGCACGTAGGGAAAGGGTTATCCCTGTATGGTTTCAATTGACTTTCATTGATATAACCAGGAAGGTCTTCTTTGATTAATGTGGCCATGCATACTGTACCTCCCTATGAGATTTCCTTGATAATATATGGTCCAATCCAATGCATTTTGAACTTCCCTGGGTTGTGCGCAAACTTTTTGTCATATAACAAAACCAGATCCTCTTCTTTAAATACCTTCTGTCTAATGTGAAATTCATGCCAAGCCTTTTCGTGCGCCTTTTACACATGCTGATGGAAACCTGTAATGAACTGGTCCTCTTCCAGCGCGACCAATTGTGACAATTTTTCTTCCATAATATCCTTCTCAGCCATATTAGTGAATGTTGCAATGTTAAAACTCGGGACGATATACTCCATTGGCATAACAACTTCTTGCCCATACACCATTCTGAACAATGTCTTTCCTGTCAACTTCTTCCACGTGGTTCTATATGCCCAAAGAACCGCAGGTATGTGTACATCCCAGTCATTTTGATTAGAATTTAAAATCTTAATGAGCGTATTCTACAATATCTTTTTAAAATATTCCATCGTACCATTCACTTGAGGGTGATAGTACTCTTCTGATGGTGAATCTGGAATTATTCAGTCAAAGCTAGAATAGTTTCATTCACAAAGTGTGTACCCTGGTCGCTCATCAAAATATTATGGCACCCAAACCGAGTCAATATGTTCTAAAAAATGAAGTGCACGACTCTGTCTGCACTACAATCCTTGATGGGATTAGCCTCAACCCATCTGGTCACATAGTTTTTCGCAGTGATTATGTAGCGCGCACCTGTCTTCTTTCCTAGAGGGTCGATAGGTCTGACAAAAGAAAATGTGCATTTTTCAAAATCCTGCAAAGTATTTGAGGGTGTAGGGGCACCTCATCTCTGCGCTATGGTCTCCCCATCCTTTGGTATACATCACAAGCGTGAAAATATGCATGTGTGTCATTGTGCACCGTGGGCCACCATAATCCCGCTCATAAAATCTTCTGCATAGTTACTTTTCCGGCATAGTGACCTCCTGCAACTCCTCCATGAGCTTCGGCTAATATATCCCTTCTTTCGAATTCCAACACATACCTTCTTAGGACTTCATATGCACCTAGTTTGTACAGTTTACCAACAATCAAAGTAAATTTAGTTGCATGCGTGACCAGCTCTCTCTTGTGTTTGAGCGTATATTCTAGGGGCACACTTCCAGTGGTCAAAAAATGAATAATATTTTCAAAGTGATCATCGACTACTTTGATGGCAAATAGTTGACGTATGGTAAACCGTCTTCCACGTTCATTGTCTCTTCTCCACTTTTGATGAGTGATAGATGGTCTGGCCCAAAATTTAGTCTCCTTAGTTTCATAATGACTTCAAAGTCATATTCTTGAAATAGAAACAACCATCTATAGATCTCCCTCCCCCCCCCCCCCCAACACAGGATTATTGACGAGGCATTTCAAAGCACAGTGGTGGGTAAACATATTAAAATGGCTTCCTAACAGGTAGTGGCGGAAGTTCTGTAGTGCATAGACCATAGCCAATCCTTCCCTCCCCCTGGGCGAGTAATTATTCTCCGCACTTCACAATTTCCTACTTGCAAATGCAATAGGGTGGTCAATCTCCCCGGCTCCTAGCTGCGCTAAGACTTCTCCCAACGCGATGCAGGAGGCATCAACATGTACATGGAATTCCTTTTTCCAATATGGAAAGAATAATATGGGTTCAGTGACAATATTCTCCTCAATAAATTCAAAGCTTTTCTGGCACTCCTCATCCCAACAAAATGAGGCATCCTTTTTTAGAAAATTCTCCATGGGAACAGTGATCAGTGCGTAGCCTTGAATGAACTTATGGTAGTACCCTTTATGCCCCAAAATTGAGTGTAGTTGTTTCACATTTGCAGTAATTTCTAGGTTAACAATAACAATGATCTTTGTGGGATCCACCATAAATCCTTTATGAAAAACAATATGACCTAGCAAGATCCCTAATGGAACACAAAATATACACTTTTTCAGATTGAGCGAAATCTGATACTTCCGGCAAGTATCTAGCATCAGGCATAGACTCGACACATGTTTCTTCAATAACCCAAATATAGTCTAGTCATCAAAGTATACTTCTAAGAGCTTATGGATGTATTCCTTGAACACAAATAATACCACATGCGAGAAGATAGTTGGCACATTCTTTAGGTTGAATGGCATGACTATGTACTGAAAGGCTCCCCATTTTATTGCAAAGGTTGTCTTTCTTCTATCTTCCAATGAAATTCTGATCTGGTGGTACCTTGAGAAACCATCCATGAATGAATAGGCTTCCTGCCTATAATATTCCAAATTTTCCATCAGCTAATTGGAATATTAGAGTTCTTACTTTTATTATTTAGTTAAGTAAGTAAAAGGGTGGAGGGACCCATAAACCCAATAGATGAATAAAATCCACTTTTTTGTGTGAATGAGGGTTAGTTAGGTAGTGGATCAGCATTATAGAGTAGTGGAGCAACTTATTGATGAAGGAAGAGTGGAAATCATAAAGCAATAATGAGGAATATGGTGGAGATAGTGGAGGAATAAATGTAAGATCATGGGGAAATATTGATGAAGTGATGGAGGAAGTAGTGCATTAAATGCACACATGATGGAGGGAGTGGAGAGTAGTTGCAGAGATGATGGAGATAATGGAGGATAACGCAGTCTTCATGGATGCTAGTGGCCACATATGCAGTGCAGTTATGAGGTGGGCTAAGGCTAGGGAAGGCTCACAACCATAAAAGGGAGATGAGGGCAACAAAGGAATTCATTCTGGATTTTGATATTGTATTGTCGTTTACGACATTTATTTGCACGCTTCAGCTATTTAGCTATGTCTTTTGTGTAGTTTAGTATAAGGGTGTCTTTGAGCGGAGATCCCACCCTTATCCACGGGGGACTTCGAGTGCCTACTCTGACAATTTTTCTTTGAGTATCCATTCATCATCTAGAAACTGTGCCACATTCAACCCCTCTCTTTAGCACTTACAACTTTAGAAATTACGCATTCTTGCCTTAGGTTTTGAGAGGAGGAAGGTAGTTCTCAGAATTTCAGCTGGGAAACGTGTGGAGGGATCATCCCTTCACCTTGTGCATCCATTTCAGTCTTCTGGGAGCAACATTGTTACATCCGACATCATGCCATCATTCTACTCCTCCATGCAGCAACAATTCCTACAGAAATTACACATTCTAGCAATGTCGTTTGAGAGGAGGAAGGAAGTTCCAAGTATCTCAGCTTCAAACCCTATGAGGGATCATCCCCTCACTTTGGTGAGATCATTTCCATCAGTTGTGAGTAGTATTGCATCATCTAGCAACATGCTACAACTTTAGCCCTATTGACAACACAGTCACTTCCAATAGTTGTGTAGTTCAGCAGCTACAACTTGAGAGGAGGAGCTAGAGCTCAAGCTTCCAGCTTGGGAATTGGGAGAAGGGGCTAAACCTTCGAGCATTGAGCTGATTGATTGTTACTGCAAATATTTATCTTTCAGTTCATGCCATAGATCTGCATACCCAACAATTATGTATTGCAAGCCCTAGGAGGGGGATTTTTCGAGGTTAGCCAATCCGGAAATCATTTCTGGGTTATTCTAGGTTTTCATCATAGAGTCTGGATTCCAAATCCCAAAATTTTTCAATCTTCAGAATAGGCTTATCTATGCAACCCTTTGCAACCAGCAATTACATTTCCAACATTTCCAGCAAGGGCAACGCAGTAGGGTCTCCAGTAGAGAAACAATTATGCAGTGTTCTCAGTGAGAGGACTTGAGGGTCAGTCTAGCCACCTCTGTCGGATTGAGTGTTACTATTTGTTAGCACTGTTGTACTTGTATTCCACCTCCTAATTAATAAAATGATTCAATTGTTTTGTCTATCTTTATGGTGTTTACAATTTATTTCCATATTGTTGTAGTTTCCAGTTATTGTGTTGTGTATTCTGTCTTATCCTATTTTGGGATATTATAGTGGTATCAGAGCATGATCTTTGGTTCATCTTGTGGGCACTACATTTCATGACATCAGAAGAAGAAGCAGAAAAAGAAGAGGTCTACAATGGCCGAGAGATTGAGTTTTTCCACTCTTCTCTTAAGATCTATGCAGGAACTCACCATAGAGATTAGAGAAATGAGAAGGGAAAGCTAAAGTAAAACCTCAAGAGGATTTCAGAATGGGGAAGGCCCGAGCACTTCCTATCAGCAAGATAAGCAACCGACAATGCATAAAGTTCCACAACACTCTACTATGTCCACTTTCCTTGCAGAAGGAAATGAATGGCATGGAGATGGAGGATATTCAGAGAATGAGACTCTGAGTGATTATCTTGTAGAGTACTGATCTCAATCTAGAGAATTCAAAGAGAATCTAACCCTCTAACAGTTTTTCCAGATAAAAGAGAACCAGATACCCCGCAACAACAATAGAAGAAGAGGGCACATACATAATATATTCTTCCTACCCACATTTGATGGGTCATCCACAAGCACGACAAAATCTTGGATGAAGAAGTTAGATGATTTCTACCAGCTACACCTAGTAGCAGAGAAGGAGGCCATTGAGATAACAGTGTTGCCCCTTGAGGGTGAAGCAAATGATTGGTGGTTCAGAAGTATGGAGCATGCAAGAATGACTGCATATGTAGACTTCACTCAAAGGTTGGTAGAGAGGTTTGACAAAATAAAACTAGAGGCACTTCCCATTGAGACATTTTCTGACATTGATGAGGAAGTATATGAGGAGAAAAAGGAAGATATCAACATTGTTACTTCGGGAGAAGAGCAATTACCACCACCACTAGATGCAGTAGAAGTACTTGCATCAATGGGAGGATCACTTGCATCTTTGCAAGATGGTCCCGAGAATTTGACATGAAGAGTCCCAGACATGATTTAGGAGGTGCATGAGGAAGAAAAATCAGAGACTAGCACTGGTGTAGCAGTAGAGGAGAAACAATCACCATCGCCAACAATTGGAGAAGAAATGGCACTAGTTGAAGCAGCTCTTGTAGCTTTGCAAGATGTTCCTAAGTATCAACTGATCCAATGTTTGCAAAGATTTCCACCCCATATTATTTCAACACCTTAGATTGATATTTGTGGGGTCTTTTCATCAGGGAAATTGCATGACCAAGGGTTAAAGCACCTTGCTGATTTGGAGCAATAGACTATCACTATGCAGAGGACCCTTGACTTGTTCAAGAAGGACATGTATAGATATCCCAGTTTTACATTATTGAGATGCACACAATACTTTGTGTTGGAGTGTGGAGTTTTGGAGAATGGGATTAGCATAGTCCTAATGCAGGGAAGCTATACAATAGCTTTCGAGAATCAGAGGTTACTTTCGCATGAAATTTCATATTCTATTTATGACAAAGAGATAATGGCCATTATGCATGCATTGGTCAAATTCCGGCAGTTTTTTATTGGTAGTATATTTCGAGTGAAGACAAACCACCATAGTCTTCAACATATTTTTGAGAGGGAGAAGCAATTGTACGAGAGGCAACAACAGTGGATCAGTACAATGCAGTACTATGAATTCAGCATTGTGTATGGAGAGGGCCATGTGGCAGCAGATGCACTGTCATGGAAATCAACAGTGTTGTCACTGAGGAGCAGTGATGATTTGGGGGCCCAATTATTCTTTGAGCATTCCGATGACCGCTTCACTTATGAAGCATTGGATGGACGGATGGTAGATGGTAAACATCATGTGATGGATAAAATATTCCATTATGAGGATAGAGCCTTCTTGATGAAGCTTCTCACAGCTCAAAAATAAGTTTCTTCATAAAACATATTTAGAACCTCATAGGTTCTACCAGGTCATCAGTAAGAGGTTCTCATGGAGAGACCTCAAGGAGGATGCACTTCGACATATCATGGAGTGAAAATATTGTCATTAGATTGTGGAGGATGGTATTGTCGACATTGATCCACTGTCGAGGTATGCACATTGCTCCGACATTTTCACACAGTACATCTATTCACTCGTGACCATATTATCTTTCTGGAATGTCTTTAGACTTCATGGTCTTCCCAAGGCCATCAAGAGTAATGGGGACGGTTATTATATGAGAAGTTTTTGGCAGGATCTTCTTCATTGGGTGGATACCGAGTTGGTGCATGATATGAGTCATCACTAATTGTTGTATGGATGGATGGAGATGATGCACAAGTGGTTGGAAATATGTTTGAAAATCTATGACATGGGGCAACAACAAGCATGGCTGCGCTGGATGCTCTTAGGTGAGTATGGGTGCCACCTGACATTTCACATTTTTCTGATCCATGCCTTGCATAATACTGATGAGATGCAATAGTTGGAGGCATGGCTACGCTAGTTACTTTTGAGAGAGGTTGGCTATCACATGACATATCACATGTCGATGGGTATATTATTAGATAAAGGAATTTATCTACATTATGGGTATATTATTTTTTGTGGTTTTGCATGACACCCATATGATGTGGCAGCAGGAAGCCTGGTTATGTTGGTTTGGTGTGACATTCTACATGTCAATCAATATAACATTTCTTCATGCTTTGCCTTATGATGGGATGGGGTAGAAACAAACTTCATTGTTTCTCTGGTTACTCTTGGGAGAATATGGATTGAAATTATCCCATACCTTGCATGATGATGATGTGGGATGGCAACAGGAAGCCTTGCTGCGTTGGCTTTTGTTAGGAGAGTATGGACACCATACTTCGTATGATGATGAGGTGGTATGGAAGCAAGAGGCATTGCTGAGGTGTTTGCTATGGGGAGAGTATGGTTCGAAACTTTACATGTCAACCCATATGTCTCTATTTCCTACTTTGCACAATGTTGGGATGATTCTTAGAGAAAGCGGGGCCAACAGGTCCAAGGAGTGGAGCATGGAGAGACACAAACTACTCCATGTATCATGGGTTGGAGAGATAGTTTATGAGTTGGGACTTTCCACTTGGGGAAGGAACCACTACACTTCCTGTATTTCATGCAGAGAAGAGGTTCTTGGACAATAGATGGTTTCCACTTGGGGACTCATTGATAAGGAGAGGCATCTAGCTACATAGTTGGAGGCCATTCTAAACATTCTAGAGAGGAAGATATGGAGCTGGGCATTCACAACACATTGAAGTAGATGGGGAAACCTTCCATATGAGGATGTCACTTAGGAGGAAGATGGATTTATGCAACATCCACTTTTGCAGTTGCTTGAGGACAAGCAACATTTTGGTGGGGAGGACTGTAATATTCGAAATTTTCCATCAGTTAATTGGAATATTAGAGTTCTTACTTTTCTTATTTAGTTAAGTAAATAAAAGGGTGGAGGGACCCATAAACCCAATAGATGAATAAAATCCACTTCTATTGTGTGAGTGTGTGTTAGTTAGGTAGTGGATCAACATTATGGAGTAGTGGAGCAAATGATTGATGAAGTAAGAGTGTAGATGATAGAGTAATAATGAGGAATATGGTGGAGGTAGTAGAGGAATATGTTAGTGTCAGTATTTTCATACTTCCACCAGGGATCGAAACACATTTGCATGTGCATCTTAGGTGTCCCATTCTGAATAAATTTTTCATTATTCCATTAGGTCATGACATAAAATTGTTCCATTGGTGGTTGTATTTGTCAAATAAGCTTCTTTCTCCCTTAGAAGATCATATTGGCTGACTCGTTCTTATGATCCCTTGAGCATAATAACACCTATGGAAATGCTTCGTTCACTTGGAAATCTTTAAAGTCAAAATCTCATTCAAAGGTCAGGTCAAAAAGCAGTCCCATTAGGTCATTAGGGTTTTGAATTTCTCAAGGTCATTCCTTCATTCAGATGAGTTCAACACATATATGAGAGGGAATAAACAAGATCATCATGATGTATTTATTTTCAAAATTGGATTTTTAGTTTAATGACTTTTATATCAAAATGTCATTTTGATAGAAAAGTAAAATATGTAATTTATTTCAATTTTTCCAAATGTAATTTTATGTTATTATATGTATTAAATGCAATCTCAAAGCTGTCAAAGTGAAATCATGTCCGACCTAAGTGAGTAATGAAAGCCAAACTCCATGACTTGATCAACCTACAATGCCAAAAGGTTAGAAAGCAAAAAGAGTATCAGTGTCAAAGAATAAAAATGAACATTAGAAAAGTGGGTAATTTGAATTAAATTCCAAATCCACTAAAGTTATAAATCCCACCAAACACTTCAAAACAAGTCATTGTTTCCCTTCAGCTATTAAGAGTCTCCAAAAAAGGAGAAAATCCGAGTTTTTGAGCAAGTTTGGGCAAAAATTTCTTGGTGCTGCGTTTTTTCACCTAGGCGCTGTGCTAATGTCTGAGCACTGCGCTAATACACAACCGCGTTGCGCTAATGCCTGAGAAACATAGTGTATTTTACATAGGCACTGGGCTAATAGTTGGAGGCGCTGCGCTAATGTCCAAGAGCTGCGCTAATGCACAATTTGGTCTATGAGTCTCAAAACTCGGTCAAGGTGCCTCCAAAACTGCAGCAAAGTTTCTCCTAAGCCTTTGACAAGTAAGTGACAGTGAATTTCACCCCCTTGTTGTCTTCAAAAGGATTTTGATGGTGATTTTGTTTTCTTTATGAAATTTGGAGGTCAGATAGCCTATAAAACCCTAGTTTCAATCTTTGTTGCTATTGTTCCCAAATTTTCCACTCATAAACCTCACATGTTATTCCTCCATCATATCCCTCCTCCCTAGACCCTAATTCTTCCCTACAACACCATATCTGTATTCCCTTAAGCCTATTTCACTCCCCATCCCCATTTAATTCATCTCTAGGGTTTCAAAGCTTTCAAACTCAAAATGTGAGAAGAGGAGGACAGAGATATTAGTGAGAAAAAATCACCAAAGAAAAGTGATCACAAAGGAGGGAAAATTAATAGATTTGAACCAATAACCACAAGGGAACTCATGGCCTCTCCTCTCACTGTGTATTATTTCAAGCATGTTGGTTGTTTTGAGTTTTTTGAGAGGGTGCAACAGATTCAGTATCACCCTGAGTTATCAAGGTTGTTCATCACAAATATTCATGATGGGCAGGCCACTCTTGCTGGGGTCACTTTTACCATGTCCGCTAGTGTTATTTCAGCTGCTACAGGGATCCCTAATGTGGGAGAGAAATGGTTTAAAAAGGTAAACCTTGATCTGAGTTATTATGAGCCATACGTCAAACCTAGATATAAGGATGATAAGAAAAATGTTTTCCCTTTTGCTCATCTCCTTGATAGGCATGTCCCCGTGATGAAAATAATTATGAAGTATTTCACTTGTGAGGGAATATTTTCTCGACTCTATTCATATCATATCAGACTCCTCATGCACTTCAATAGTGTCAGAATGCTTCATATACCTTACTATCTCTCCCAAAGCATTGACAAAATGGCATACATTGTACAAAGGAGGCAATGCAATCATCAAATGCAGAGTCTTTTTCACCATTCACTCATTAAGATGGTAGTCATGCATAAGCTTGAGCAGAAGAACATTTCATGGGATACATTCATTGAAAATGAAGTTTTCACTACCCCACCTAGTCATCATGAGTAGAGCATCCCTTCATCATCTCATCCTCCTATATCCAATTATCCATCTCAGCCTGCTGCTCATACATCATCACCTAGTCATATGCATTCACCTCATGTTGATCCTACTTCTTCACCTTTCCGTAATCCTTCACCATTATCACATCATGATACTGAGGCATCAAGCAGTGAAAAGGACATTGAGGAAAATTGGGTTAATGTGACTAATGTTGAGCCATTTCCCAAGACCTATCAAAGAGGCCACAAACATGTTTTTTCTTCACTTGGAGTGAAAGGGGCCATGCCTTCTTCATCAGAAAAATAGGTAGAGAAGGGAAAAGAGCCAATCATTGAGGAGCAGGAGGACAAGCATGAAACAAAGCAGGAGTTTCAGTTGATTAACCTTGATGAGGAGGATGAGGATAGAATTACCAATGCATTGATCAGAAGCAAAGAGGCAAATATTAGTGAACTTCAAGCTAATCTTTATAGAGCACAATATCTAATTGGTTTTCTTGAGCAAGAGGATCAACAGCTGAAGACCAAGCAGATTATCAGTGAGGTAAAGACCATCAAAGCAAAGAAAGAGGCAGAGAGGGCTAAAGCCTTGTTGGAGGAAACCTTGGACAGATTTGGTGAGATTGATGATGAGGAGGATCAACCTCCTAGACAAAGACCAAATACTAGAGGGCTGAAAAGAGCTCTAGCCCGTGAGAGACAGAAATAAGTTGAGTTGGCAGAGCAGTTCACTCCAAGTGAGTTGCTTGCCCTTGAGATTAGCAGATATAGAGAGTCATGGCTTGATAGAGCCAAATTTCATCTGGAGAGCTTGCCAGAGAAGGCCAAGAAGGACAATGATATTTAGAGGAAAATGGCCAAACACTATGCCATGAGAAAAAAAATTGCAAGGGCCAAGCTCAAACGAGCCCATGCAAAGATTCAAGCTTTGACTGAGCAAAAAGAGAAGGAGAAGTTAGACATACTTTCTGAGGTGTCTCTTCATGCCTCTAACCCTTGATCAACAAGTAAAGTCACAAATTTGACAAATTTTGGCACATTTGGCTCTGTGGTGCATTTTTTTGGATTCTTGGGCAATTTTGATACACAGTCACATTGCCAAAAACGCAGTGCCCTTGGCGCTGTGATTTTTCTTAGGGCATCCAATGGAAAAATGGTCACCGCCGTCATGTTTATAATGATGAGGAAATCAACTCCAGTAAGTTTCATAATATTTGGAGGAGAACTGGTCCCTCAAAAAGGCAAAAAACCACCAAAAAAACATATTTCTGCCCTTGTTTTTGCCTAGGCATTGCGCTAATACTAGTCTTGGTAGAAATAATTTTTTGACAGGGCACATGGGCACTATTTTGGAAGCTGGAGGCATATTTGGAAACTAGACTTAGAGAGATTTCCAATGAGCTATCATGGAGCTTATTTGGACACCGGGAAGGCCTCCAAAAGTGGCTTGCAAGGGAGGCTATTATTTCTATCATGGCACTGCACTTTTGCCAGGAAATTGTCATTTTCACCATCTTCAACATATTTTGAATTTTTGACTTTTTATCTTGGGAAATGATAAATTATTGATGTAAAAGGTCAATATAAATGTAAATTTCATGTTTTTATTGTTATCTAGGGTAGACACATCAGCTAAGTCCTCTAGAGTTCAAATGAATCTGTTTCCTCTCTTTTAAAGGCAAATTGTTGAGTTTTCCTAGACTTTAGATTCTTTTTTGGGAGTAGGTGAAACTGATCCCTATCTCATGGATTCGTCTCCCTAAGGCTAGGAAGAGTTATTTTGAGGTCTATTTGATGTATTTTATCAGTCATTGTAATGGTTTGGCTCACTTGGAGCTTTGGCATCTCAAGAGACATATTTGTATCAGTTTTGGCTTGGACATTAATCAAATTTGAAGCTATTTTTATGGGATCCATGTGGTATACAATGTTTGACATATTTTCTTCTTTGTGATAATTTGTATGAATTTATTGTAAACTCATAAACCATTTCCATGTCTATGATATGCTTAATTTCAAGTTGAAAGGAAAAATTCATGTTTTCATGCTCTGTTTTGGGAAATTTAGCATAATTTGTTTATTTTCTTCAGTTTAGGGAGAATTCATCTCATATTCTCTTCCTAACTCCTCACCAGTCTCTTCATCTCACCATAATCATCCTTCAAATGTCAAAACCTTCTACCTACCTTGCCCCATAGAACACCCTGCAAATTTTGACCTAATTTCCTTGCCCTAGCTGTTTGACTCCTCCTGATCCAGCAAAACCCTACAAAAATCAAAACCAAAACCATGAGCTATTATACCTAGCCTAATATCTTCTTTCCGTAGTCATTTTGACTGTGATTCATATGGAGAGAGCCCTCTCGTGGCCTAGTAGGGCTAGCTACTTGGCTAAGCGTGGTTTGAGGTTACCTCAGAATTGCCTCTCTCAGCCTGAGGTTCAATCTGAGTGATAAAATTTTGGCGACTCCATTGGGGAAGAAATACTAAGATCAGATCAACCCCAGTAATAATTTTTCATTGAAATTCTTAAACTTGTGGATGATAAGTTTAGAGTTTATTCAAAGGTTGAATTGAAAAAATTGTAAAGTGTATATTTGTTTTTGAAATTGGACATACTTGCTTCCCGAAGATACACCAGATCCAACCCCGATCTGAATCCTCCCGCCGTTGTTAGTGATCCTTAGAATATTGGAAGAAAAGCTAAAGCTGTTGTTGAGACTTCTAGTTCAGTCAGGAATCAATCAGAAGGAATTTCCATCCCCAGAGCTCATTCATTTCCCGAAGGGTTAGAAAACTTGCAAGACATTGAATTTGATGTAAATTTTGAACAAAGTTTATTCCGGAGAAAATATTTGAGTTGGATTGATGAAACAGTTGTTGATTCCTCCATTTCCTTCCACAGTCTTGTTGAAGATCTATTTTCACACTCTTAGTCAGGGTTCCAATCAGGGACACAACTTTTACAAGTTCTTAAAGATTTGCAAAATTAATCTTCGCAATTAAATGCTTGGGTGATAAGCATACCTCAGATCTCAGCTTCTTCTACCAACACTTCATCTACTGTTACTGAGAATATTCCTTTTCACGCACCTCCTTCTTCATCTGTTGTCCATACTACTCAATCAGTGATCAATCCTCCCACATCAGGCATCCAAATCCCCGTTATAAATCCTCCACCCCCACTCATCATGGCTGCAAGATATGCCCCCTTGGTTCTCCCTCAGAACTAGGGTGCTTTGCTCGCAGATTATCAAACTAAAATCCCTTTGTTTGACAATACCCGACCTATGAAAACTCAAAATCACGTAGATAATTTGAATGACTTTTTTGACCTTCATGAAATTGATATAGAGGATGTGAAGATGAGACCGTTTAAACAAAGCTTGGGAGGGGAAGTAAGAAAATGGTTTAGAGCTCTACCAACAGCCACTATTGACACCTTAGAAGTTTTTCATCATCAGTTTGTAGAAATATGGGAAGAAAAGAAGAATCTCCTTCAAATCCTGTCTGAATATGAGAACATCAAAAGGAATGTCAGTGAAACCATGCAAGATTATTGTGTGAGATTTAATGTAGTATATAATGCTCTTCCTGAACATATCAAACCTCTGGAGGGTTTGGCTTTGGTCAAATTTCCGGATGGATTTGATAGTGATATGGAATATCAGTTGCGTGAACGAGATCCTACAACTTTAGCAGATATTCAGAAGAATGCTGTAAGTGTGGAAGCGAATTTGTTGGTCAAGAGAGCAAGGATGAAATCAGAAAAGAGGGTGACTATCAGAGAGGAGACATCTACTTCTGATGCAAAAATGGATTCATTACTCTGGACTATGGAGAAATGGGTTGACTGATTGTCTATCTCAGATAGACTTGAACCACATATCTGGAATCTAAATTTTAGAGGGAAACAACCTCAGTTTAGAATCAAGAAGAGAGAACATAAAGCACTTGACCAAATAACAGAACAACAACATCAGATTAAGACTCCGTTACAACAGAATTATGTCCAAGGAGTGGAGGAAGAAGAAGATGAAGATCCGGTGGTTGAAACAAATCATTTCTTTGCAGTAGATGGCTTGCCCATGTTCCTAACTGAAGATGCGGAGTATACTGTAAATATGGATTCACCAAAAGATGAAGACTATATCTTGGCAAATGATGATGATTTGGAAACAAAATCAGATGATTACCAGCGTGGGTATATGAATTCTTTGAGTGCACAACAGAAACAATATTCCTTAAGGAGCAAACATGTACCTGTCAATCCTATTCAAAAAATAAAAGAAGTCCAGTCAAAGAATGATCTTTGTAATAATCAGAGAAAGGGTAAAGAGCATGCAGATTAGATTCATAGCAACATCAACCAGCCATCAACAAGCTCAGCTACTAAAGATAAAGACACCTAGAAAAAGGTTACAAGGGATCAAAATGATAGAAGAGATCCTGTTGTCAAAGAGGTAGATAAAGTCACCACTTTTAATTTAGAAAATGAAATAGCTAAATTGAAAGTTTCCATTCCTTTGATAGAACTAGTAAATAATAGTCATTACAAACATTAGGTGTCTAAAATGTTTCTAGTTGATCCTTTGTCCGATATGGTTAATGTTGAAGATGACCACCCCGAGCTCATTTTCGGTCCAGCTATAGATGGTCAATTAGAAGAGAGTGAGGTTCCTCCCTTTTATTTAAGCCTTACAATGCATGAGTACATACTCCATAATGACATGCTTGATTCCGGGGCTTCTCACAATTTGATACCTAAGGCTATTATGGAAAATATGGGCATGGATATCACCCGACCTTATCATGATTTGTATTCATTTGATTCTGGTAGAGTTTTCTGCATTGGTCTCATTAAAGATTTGGTGGTTTCCTTAGACCAAATCCTAACCAAGAATGTTTTGATGGATGTGGTGGTGGCTGATATACCACCTCGTTTTGGCATGCTACTGTCTAGATCATGGGGAGCCAAACTCAAAGGTACTTTACAACTTGACTTCTCTTATGCTACTATTCCTGTTTTTGGGCAATTAAGGAAATTTTATCGGGAAAAGAAAATGAAATATATGATAACTAGTAAGGAGAAGCCTATCAATCATCTGATACAGGCTGTACATATAGATCTAGAATCTTTTATTTTGTATAATGATGGTGATTTGAATGATGTAAATAATCAGCTAGTAGTAGTAGAAGATGTGCCAGAAGTTTCAAAGAGTTTTAGAGCAGATCTTTATAAAGAGAAAGAAATGGTGCCTTCTTCCAAAAAACCTCTTGAAGAATGGAAAATCAGTACTGAACAGAAAAATGAGGTGACCGGCCAAAGTAAATCAGAACCAAAAGTTAAATTTCAGCATCTAGAAGATGAAGAGGGCCTTTGGAGCATGGATTTCGACAATGCTTTGGGTAAGGAAGGTGCAGGTATTGTTATTTGGATCCGAAGTCCTGTTTGTAAGTCAAGAGGAATTCCAAGTAATGTTAGAGAATGATATTATAAGTTGGCTTTTGATTGTTCTAATAACGAAGCAGAGTATGAAGCATTGATCACAAGTCTCAAGATTTTGAAGAAACTTGGTGCAAAAATAATTTATGTTTATGGTGATTATGAGCTTGTCATAAAGCAGGTGAAAGGAGAATATCAAGCAAAACATCCGCGAATGAGAGCCTATAGAAATCTAGTATTGGATATCTTAAAATTTTTTCATGAGTATACATTAACAGTAGTGCCAAGAACTCAGAACATCATTGTAGCTTTGCTTGCCACGGTGACAAGTAATCTCAAAATTTTGATGAACTCTAGTAACAAATTTGAAATTCATGTCAAACATAAACCTAGTGTTCCAGATAATTTAAGGTACTGGAAAGTTTTTGGGATGAAAAAGAAATTAATAAATTTTTGGAGAATGAAGGAAAGTTCAAAGATGCTTTTATTGATGATGTTTGTGATGTTGATGATCAAGACATATAAGCCATTCAGATGAATGTTTTGCAGCTGAAATATAATATTATTCCTAGAGGTCTTATACCTTTAGAATATATATTCGATCAAGATGATGTGGCGAGGAAACCAACTTTGACTCCTACAAAAAAGGGTGTGGAATATGTGAACATTGGAACAACAGACAAGCCCAAGATGGTTAAGTTGTCTAAGATATTGTCTCCCGAGGCGAAAGATAAGTACATCAAATTGTTGTCTAAATTTTATAATAATTTTGCATGGGATTATGCAGATTTGAAGGTTTATGACAAGAATATTATTCAGCACGCTATTCCCATCAAGCCAGATCAAAAACACTTCAGATAGAAGTTGAGAAAGATAAACCCATGATTGTTGCCATCCATCGAGAAAGAGGTAAACCGATTGTACAAATCTGGTATTATTGTGCCAATTAGGTTTTTAGATTGGATTTCAAATTTGGTTCCGGTAAGGAAAAAGACTGGAGAGATAAGGCTATGCATAGATTTCCGGAATTTGAATAAAGTATCTTTGAAGGATAATTACCCCCTTCCTAAGTTGGATCATGTTTTGCAAAGGGTAGTTGGAGCATCACGGATGTCACTGCTTGATGGTTATTCAGGTTATAATCAGATTTTGGTACATGAAGAAGACCAAGGTAAAACTGCTTTCACAACACTGTGGGGGACCTTTCAGTATGTCAAAATGCCATTTGGACTCAAGAATGCAGGGGCTACCTTTCAGTGGGCAATGGATATAGCCATTGCTAATGAGAAATATTTTTTCTTAGTGGTGTATCTAGATGATTTGACAGTGTTTTCTAGTTCTGATGATCAACATTGTATCATTTGAGAATTGTTTTTCAGAAATGCAGGGAGTTCGGGATTTCTCTAAATCCGAAGAAGAGTCTTTTTTCCATGGAGGAAGGCAAACTGCTTGGTCACGTAATTTCCAAAGATGGCATTCACATTTATCCTTCCAAAGTAGAAGCCATTCAGAAGATATATTTTCGGCATAATAAAAAGGAGATACATGCTTTCAATGGTAAGATGAACTTCTTACGCAGATTTGTTCCTAATTTGGCCGAGCATTTGTGTGAAATGACTAATATGTTGAAGAAGGAAAGCAATGTAAAATGGACCATTGATGCTATGAAGTCTTTCAACTTGGTAAAGATTGCTTTAACCATGACCCATGTTTTGGTTAGTAGAGATTATACTAGTGATTTCATAATATTTTCATTTTCATCTGAGCACACCTTGGCTGTGTTTTTTATGCAAAAGAAGGATCAGGTTGAATAGCCTATTGCTTTCTTCAGTCGATCCATTAGAGATGCCGCTCTTCGCTACAAAATTATTGAGAAACAAGCTTTATCCCTAATCAAATCTTTGAAATATTTCTGGATCTATATTCTACATTCACATACTATAGCCTATGTTCGAAATGTAGCAGTAAAAGAGGTTCTCACACAGGCTAATCCTGAAGTTCAGAGAGGTAAGTGGATAGCAGCGATGCTAGATAATGATCTCGAGATCAGGCCTACCAAACTAATCAAGGGACAGGGGTTAGCCAAGCTGATGGATGAATCCAACTTGCACGCTCTAGACATAAACCTTATTGCAGCAATGTGAGATGATGAAGAAGATGGCACTCTAATACAAGTATCAGAAATGTTTCTCACTTCACCTTGGTATTTCGATATAGTGTATGTTCTTCAGCACTTATGTCCTCCTCCTGGAATGTCAAAAATTCAGGGTAGGTTTCTGAAATTGAAATCTGCTAAATACTGCATTCTAGGTAGTGCCCTTTATTGGAAAGATACAGGAGGTGTTCTTTTGAATTGTCTAGTTGAAGATGAAGCTAAGCAGGTAATGGATGACTTTCATAGGGGAAATTGTGGAGGCCATTTGTTTTGGAAAACAACAACTAACAAAGTGTTGAGAGAAGGGTATTATTGGCCAACTCTATTTTCAAATTTGTACAAAACAGTCACAAATTGTCATAAATGTAAAAATTTTCAGGGAAAAAGGAAACTCCTTCCTCTTCCGCTGAAGTCTGTTGTAATAAATGCTCCTTTTCAATAGTGGGGAATTGATTTTATTGGGGAAATTCATCCCACATCATCGGCACAACACAGATGGATTCTAACAACCACCGACTATTTCACCAAGTGGATCAAGGCTATTCCTACAAGGCAAGCTACGGACACAGTAATTATTCAATTTTTAGAATCCAATATTTTGTCTCGTTTTGGTTGTCCTCACAAGATTATTACAGATAATGCTGCATCATTTAAGTTAAAGAATATGGTTGAGTTTTGTCACAAGTATAATATCAGATTGGGCCATTCCACCGCATATTATCCATAGGGCAATGGATTAGCTGAGTTCTCTAATAAATCCTTGGTGAATCTCATTAAGAAAATGTTGGAGGAGAACAAGAAAAATTGGCACAGGAAGCTTAATAATGCTTTTTCGGCAGACCAAGTGAGCACCAAGAAGTCTATAGGCATTTCACCCTTTGAATTGGTTTATGGTACAGATACAGTGTTTCCTACATCACTTGCAGTCCTAGTTATGAGATTATTGGAGGAGGCAGGTAGTGAGGAAGATGATATTCAACATCGATTCAATCAAATGATTCACCTTCAGCAAACAAGGGAAGAAGTTTCTCAGACTACTTCTAAGCTTCAGGAGAAAATCAAGAAGATTTATGATCGCAAAACCAAGGTAGATAAATTTCAGCTGGAGGATGTAGTGTTGAGATGGGATGCGAGAAATTAAGATAAAGGTAAGCATGGGAAGTTTGAAAATATTTTGAAAGGATCCTACAAGATCTGGGATTATCAAGGACAGAATACCTATTTTATAAAGGAGATGAATGGACAAGAATGTTTAGGAGGACCAGTTCATGGTAGGCTCTTGAAACATTATTATTTCCGATCCAACTTCTGAGAGAATTTTTCACTTTCATTGTAAATACTAGTTTATATTTTCTGAAAGGTTTGGAGAAAATAGTCATCTAGGCTTGGGGCCCAAAGTGAACGCTATAAAGCTTGTTTATTTTCTGTTGTTTATAAAGTTTTGGAGTTAAAATTTGAGTCAGTTTAATAATCAACAGTCTTTTAGATTGTTTGACCATATTTACCCAATGGTTAGGCACTTGGTCTATAGTGTTATTGACACCTCCAAGGAGCTGCCATCCCCAATAAGGCCAATGTTAGTGTCAGTATTTTCATACTTCCACCAGGGATCAAAACACATTTGCATGTGCATCTTAGGTGTCCCATTCTGAATAAATGTTTCATCATTCCATTAGGTCATGACATAAAATTGTTCCACTGGTGGTTGTCCTTGTCAAATAAGCCCCTTTCTCCCTCAAGAAGATCATATTTGCTGACTAATTCTCATGATTCCTTGAGAATAATAACACCTATGGAAATGATCTATTCACTTGGAAATCTTTTAAGTCGAAATCTCATTCAAAGGTCAGGTAAAAAGCAGTCCCATTAGGTCATTAGGGTTTTGCATTTCTCAAGGTCATTCCTTCATTCAGATGAGGAATATACATATATGAGAGGGACTAAATAAGATCATAATGATGTATTTATTTTCAAATTTGGATTTTTAGTTTAATGAATTTTATATCAAAATGTCATTTTGATAGGAAAGTCAAATATTATGTAATTTATTTCAAATTTTCCAAATGTAATTTTATGTTATTATATGTAATAAATGCAATCTCAAAGCTGTCAAAGTGCAATCATGTCCGGCCTAAGTGAGTAAATAAATCCAAACTCCATGACTTGATCAACCTGCAATGCCAAAAGGTCAGAAAGAAAAAAGAGTATCAGTGTCAAAGAAGAAAAATAAACATTAGAAAAGTGGGTAATTTGAATTAAATTCCAAAACCACTAAAGCTATAAAGTTCACCAAACACTTCAAAACAAGTCATTGTTTCCATTCAGCTATTAAGAGTCTTCAGCAAAGGAGAAAATCTTTCTTCGAGTTTTTGAGCAAGTTTGGGAAAAAATTTCTTGGCGTTGAGTTTTTTCACCTAGGTGCTGCGCTACTGTCTGAGCGCTACGCTAATACCCAGCTGCAATGTGCTATTGCCTGAGAAAAACAATGTATTTTACAGAGGAGCTATGCTAATAGCCGGAGGTGCTACGCTAATGTCCAAGCGCTACACTAATGCACAGTTTGGTCTATGAGCCTCGAAAATCAGTTAAGGTGCCTCCAAAACTGCAACAAAGTTTCTCCTAAGCCTCTGACAAGTAAGTAATAGTGAATTTCACCCCCTTGTTGTATTTAAAAGGATTTTGATGGTGATTTTGTTTTCTTTATGAAATTTGGAGGTTGGATAGCCTATAAAACCCTAGTTTCAGTCTTTGTTCCCATTGTTCCCAAAATTTCCACTCATAAACCTCACATGTTCTTCCTCCATCATATCCCTCCTCCCTAGACCCTACTCCTTCCCTACAACACCATATCCCTATTCCCACAAGCCTATTTCATTCCCCATCCCCATCTACTTCATCCCTATGGTTTCAAATCTTTCAAATTCCAAATGTCTAAAGAGAAGCACAAAGATATCAGTGAGGAACAATCACCAACGAAAAGTGATCACAAAGGAGGGAAAATTAATAGATTTGAACCAATAACCACAAGGGAACTCATGGCATCTCCTCTCACTGTGTCTTGTTTCAAGCATGTTGGTTTTTTGAGTTTTGTGAGAGGGTGCAATAGATTCAGTATCACCCTGAGTTAATAAGGTTTTTCATCAAAATATTCATGAAGGGAAGGCCACTCTTGCTAGGGTCACTTTTACCATGTCCGCTAGTGTTATTTCAGCTTCTACAGGGATCCCTAATGTGGGAGAGAAATGGTTTAAAAAGGTAAACCTTGATCTGAGTTATTATGAGCCATACCTCAAACCTAGATATAAGGATGATAAGAAAATGGTTTTCCCTTTCTCTCATCTCCTTGACCGGTATTTCCCCATGATGAAAATAATTATGAAGTATTTCACTTGTGAGGGGAGATTTTCTTGACTCTATTCATACCATATCAGACTCCTCATGCACTTCAGAAGAGTGATAATGCTTTATATACCTTACTATCTCTCCCAAAGCATTGAAAAAATGGCATACATTGTACAAAGGAAGCAGTTTAATCATCAAATGCAGAGTCTTTTTCACCATTCACTCATTAAGATGGTAGTCATGCATAATCTTGAGTAGAAGAACATTTCATGGGATACATTCATTTCAAATGAAGTTTTCACTACCCCACCTAGTCATCATGAGCAGGGCATCCCTTCATCATCTCATCCTCCGATATCCACTTCTGCATCTCAGCCTGCTGCTCATACATCATCACCTAGTCATATGCATTCACCTCATGTTGATCCTATTTCTTGACCTTTCCGTAATCCTTCACCATCATCACATCATGATACTGAGGCATCAAGCAATGAAAAGGACATTGAGGTAAATTGGGCTAATGTGACTAATGTTGAGCCATTTCCCAGGACCTATCAAAGAGGCCACATACATGTGTTTGCTTCACTTGGAGTGAAAGGCGCCATGCCTTCTTCATCAATAAAAAAGGTAGAGAAGGGCAAAGAGCCAATCATTGAGGAGTAGGAGGACAAACATGAAACAGAGCAGGAGTTTCAGTTGATTGGTCTTGAGGAGGAGGATGAGGATAGAATCACCAATGCATTGATCAGAAGAAAAGAGGCAAATATTATTGAACTTCAAGCTAATCTTGACAGAGCACAATATGTGATTGGTTTTCTTGAGCAAGAGAATCAACAGCTGAAGACCAAGCAGATTATCTGCGAGGTAAAGACCATCAAAGAAAAG
Organism: Pinus albicaulis; assembly: GCA_034641835.2. NCBI lineage: Eukaryota > Viridiplantae > Streptophyta > Pinopsida > Pinales > Pinaceae > Pinus > Pinus albicaulis. The sequence continues at coordinate 827,968,413 of CM076574.1, read as the reverse complement.
AAAGAGGTAGAGAGGGATAAAGCCTTGTTAGAGGAAATCTTGGACACATTTGGTGAGATTTATGATGACGAGGATATGTCTCCTACACAAAGACCAAATACTAGAGGGCTGAAAAGAGCTCTAGCCCACGAGAGATAGAAATAAGTTGAGTTGGCAGAGCAGCTCACTCCAGTGAGTTGCTTGACCTTGAGATTAGCAGAGACAGAGAGTCATGGCTTGATAGAGCCAAATTGCATCTGGAGAGCTTTATAGAGAAGGCCAAGAAGGACAATGATATTCAGAGGAAAATGGCCAAGCACTATGCCATGAGAAACAAAATTGCAAGGGCCAAGCTCAAACGAGCCCATGCAAAGATTCAAGCTTTGACCGAGAAAAATGAGAAGGAGAAGTTAGAAATAATTGCTGAGGTGTCTCTTCATGCCTCTAATCCTTGATTAGCAACTAAACTCACAAATTTGACAAATTTTGGCACATTTGGCACTATGGTGCATTTTTTGGATTTTTGGGCAATTTTGACACACAGTCACACTACCAAAAACGCAACGCCCTTGGTGCTGTGATTTTTCTTAGGGCATCCAATGGACAAATGGTAACCACCATCATGTTTAGAATGATAAGGACATCAAATCTAGTAAGTTTCAGAATATTTGGAGGAGAACTAGTCCCTCAAAAAGGAAAAAAACCACCAAAAAAACATGTTTCTGCCCTTGTTTTTGCCTAGGCGCTGTGCTAATACCAGTATTGGGAGAAATGATTTTTTGATAGGGCATATGGGAACTATTTTGGAAGCTGGAGGAATATTTGGAAACTAGACTCAGAGAGCTTTCTCATGAGCTATCATGGAGATGATTTGGACGCCGGGAAGGCCTCCAAAAGTGGCTTGCAAGAGAGGCTATTCTTTTTATCATGGCGCTGCACTTTTTCCAGGAAATTGTCATTTTCACCATCTTTAGCATATTTTGAATTTTTGACTTTTTATCTTGGGAAATGATAAATTATTGATGTAAAATTTAAATATAAATGTAAATCTCATGTTTTTATTGTTATCTAGGGTATATACATCAAATAAGTCCTCTAGAGGTCAAATGAATCAGTTTCCTCTTTTTTAGAGGCAAATTGTTGAGTTTTCCTAGTCTTCAGATTCTTGTTTGGGAGTAGGTGAAACTAATCCCTATCTCATGGATTCGACTTCCTAAGGCTAGGAAGAGTGGTTTTGAGGTATATTTGATGTATTTTCTTAGTCATTGTGATGGTTGGACTCACTTGGAGCTTTGGCATCTCAAGAGACATATTTGTATCAGTTTTGGCTTGGACGTTAATCAAATTTGCAGCTATTTTTATGGGATCCATGTGGTATGAAATGTTTGACATAGTTTCTTCTTTGTGATCATTTGTATGAATATATTTTAAACTCATAAACCATTTCCATGTCTATGATATGCTTAATTTCAATTTGAAAGGAAGAATTCATGTTTTCATGCTCTGTTTTGGGAAATTTAGCATAATTTGTTTATTTTCTTCAGTTTAGGGAGAATTCATCTCATATGCTCTTGGTAACTCCTCACCAGTATCTTCATCTCACCATAACCATCCTTTAAATGTCAAAATGTTCTACCTACCTTGCCCCACAGAACACCCTGCAAATTTTGACCTAATTTCCTTGCCCTAGCTGTTTGACTCTTCCTGATCCAGCAAAACCCTACAAAAATCAAAATCAAAACCCTGAGGTACTATACCTCAGGGCTAGTAGGGCTAATTTCCTTAGTCATTTTGACTGTGATTCATACATAGAGAGCCCCTCTCCTGGCCTAGTAGGGCTAGCTACTTGGCTAAGCATGGTTTGAGGTTATCTTGGATTTGCCTCTCTCAGCCTGAGGTTCAATATGAGTGATAACATTTTGGCGACTCCACTGGGGAAGAAAGAGTAAGATCAGATCAACCCCAGTAATAAGTTTTCATTGAAAATTTTAAACTTGTGGATGATAAGTTTAGAGTTTATTCAAAGGTTGAATTGAAACAAATCCACAGATGGCTTGCCCATGTTCCTGACTGAAGATGAGAAGTATATTGAAAATATGGATTCTCCAAAAGATGAAGACTATATCTTGGAAAATGATGATGATTTGGAAACAACATCAGATGATTACCAACGTGGGTATATGAATTCTTTCAGTGCCCAATAGAAACAATATTCCTTAAGGAGCAGAGATGTACTTGCCAATCCTATTCAGAAAAGAAAATAAGTCCAGTCAAAGAATTATCTTTCTAATAATTAGAGAAAGGGTAAAGAGCGTGTAGATCAGATTCATAGCAACATCAACCATCCATCAACAAGCTCAACTACTAAAGAGAAAGAAACCTAGAAAAAGGATACAAGGGAGAAAAATGATAGAAGAGATCCTGTGGTCAAAGAGGTAGATAAAGTCACCACTTGTAATTTAGAAAATGAAATAGCTAAATTGAAAGTGTCCATTCCTTTGACAAAACTAGTAAAGAATAGTCATTACAAACATCAGGTGTCTAAAATGTTGCTAGTTGATCCTTTGTCCGATATGTTTAATGTTGAAGATGACCACCCTGATAGGCTGAATCCCAACTGATAGATTTTGACAATTAACGATGTCCTTCATCTACGCATCCCATGCTGGCAAGGCGCACTCAACCTTCGGTTTTGTGGTGTCAAAGACGACTTCCTAAATATCCTGCAGTGTCTCATCCAGGAATTCGAATGCAATTTCAAAACTAAAGGTCAAGATTAAGCTTTCTGTTAGCGCAATCCATTCATTGGATCCTCGTCGTAGCTCAGTTTCAAGGTACAAGTCTGTAGGCACCTTCCCCAAAGTGTGGATGAATCTATCCACCCATTCTAGCCTCAGCTTTGCACCCCATACTTCAGTCTATTTAGCCAAATGTTTGAGTGAATTTCATTCTCTGGAATAGGTCTCTCTCATTTTGGTATTTGGATGTTCAAATTGCAAACACATCATGCGGGTGTGTTCTCCCCAGCTAGCCAAGTTTCCCTTGTGCATCTCCCACCATCGTGCTGAGGTTGAGCACAATGCTATATCAAGTGCATGGAACTTTTGTGCTTCTGGAACAAATTTTTCAAGTTCTTCTAAAAACATGTTAACTTTAGTTAGGCCATCATAATAAGGCAATTCTCGTACCTCTGAGGATATGCACCGAAGGTCTTTTGTCACTAGATTGCAGCACAACGCAGATACTTCATGCAGTCGATTCTGCCAATTCTCCAGTTCCTCATATGAATCTAAAAAGTAGGAGCTATCCTTCTCCCAGTTGAGTCTTCCATCGGCTGTTGGGCTGATCCAGTCTTCATCCCACGCAGTAAACTTATAGATATGATCAACATCATCATATGCGTGCATCAATTATGTATATCTTTCACCTTCTGCGGGATCTAGGGGGACCACAAGCCTGGTTCCATTATTTTAAAATACCATATTTCTATGCTTAAAATTGATGATGCCACCCATATCGATATCCAAATCTAAACCCAACAGTGCAGGATAGGGGTCAGTATCATCAACAATCTATATAACTTCAAAGTCTACGAGCACCCTTGCCCATTCGATATTCACTACAACTTGCGAGAGCCTTCCTAATGGGATAATATTTAGCTGATTTTCCATGTGCAGATGGATAGTGGACCATTCAAACTTAGGTTCTCCCATTTGTTTCCAAGTCTGCTTTGGTAAAACATTCACTTTAGATCCTAAATCCAGAATGACCCAATCCATCTCATATGCACCAATCTGAGTAGTAAAGCACATTTCCCGTCCAGTTCTTCTTTTATTCTTATATATATTTTTAACAACCTTCTGCTTCATCCAGAGCTATTCTTTCTCTACACATTTTTTTATCAACGCTTGGAGGTTCTAAAATACCTTATTATTGAGAAATAATTTTATACAAGCCTGTAGGAAGGGCTTTATCTCTTCATCGACTACATCCATAGGCTTTCCTGATGTTGAGGCACCCACTTCTGCGAAACCCTTCTTCGCTTCTACAAAGGTTTCCTCTTCTCTCTGTAAGTTGAATCCTTCCTTATTTTGAGGTGCTTTTCGGATCTAGATATCAAAATCAGGATTTGTCCCTTTGTCTTCACAGTGGCTGCACCACTCCTAGTGATGATATTCACACTTGGTTCTTCTTTGCACAGTTCAGCTCTTACCATCTGAATATTTTGAGTGGGAGTCTCTGTTTTATTTTCCTGCATTTTTGCAAACCAAAATAGGGCAATCTTTAATAACATGATCAAATTGTCTACAATACCTGCAATACTACTATGCTGGGTTTGGATAGTTACACGCATAATGGCCCACATCTCCATAATTATATCAGATGAGCTGCCCCCTTCCTCGACCAAATCCTCCTCCTCTTCCTCATCTTCTACTTTGGAATCCACCATGCCCCGATAGGGATGCTGGTGAGGTTGGTTTAGCATGCATCATATATAGGTCAACTCGGTAAATCATCAAATCAAAGCTGTGACAGGGTTGTTCATCATGTCCCACTGATGAGAAAAAAACTTGCAGAATGGTTTCTTAATCTTAGGGATATATTTACCAATCCTCGGGAAGAAGTATCTCATATTCATACCCATTTCATGAAAAATCGTGCACCAAAACATAAGAGTTCCACTTGGTCCAGCCACACTCTTCAGCAGGCTTGGTCCTCCAATTGATAGATAATCATTGAATACAGGACACTGATCCTTGTGATGCCCATAAAATTTGTAGCATATACACCATACATGTAGGCATGCCTCCTTTCCCTTATTCTTGCATACACTCTATATTTCTAAGTGCATCGCCTCCAACTGGCTTGGGATCTACTGAGTCCCAATTTGCACCGCTGGTACTGGCGAAGCTTCTAGCTTCATTGAAATCTCTACGGCTTCATCCTCCATGGCAATATTCTACTAACTTAGGTTTGGTGCAGATATGGTAGTAGCATAGCAATGAACCACTCTATGTATTGGGTTTCACCAATGTTAAATCCTCCATCTGTGATTGTGCTCTTCAGTCGTTGATCCACTTCCCATACAGATTCGTCCAATTCTTGGTGAATATCCTTCAACTCAGTTACACATTGTGCAAATTATTTTGGCCAATTGAATTGTTCCTTTAATATGACCTTCAAATTATAAATAGTTTCATTAGGGTTTGTCACCACATACCTTATGTACCAATCCAATGTGTGGCCTTGAAAAGCTGTTAGGTCCTTATATTACTATTATAGTCCCTTATTGTTGTTAGTGTAACCCCCTTACTATTATTGTTGTACCCCTGTAACCCCCATATTGTTATTATTGTGCCCTTACATTATTATTGTTAGGTCAGCTAGGATTACATTGTGGCCCCACTAGGATTACATTGTGGCACCATGGACTCCTATATATAGAGTGGAGGTTTTGTCATTTGTATCATCCAAATATTGTTCATTTATATAATGTATTGGAGGTTTCCTCCTCGAAGTGGCTATTTCTAAGGCGTTGATCTCTCTTTTATTCTATTTTTGGAGCTGGTTTCATAACATTTGGTATCAGAGCTTTGGATTCTAGGATTTCGCTGCTCCAAACAGGTCATCGTGGAATTTTCGCTATAACTTTTTTTCTACGAATGTTCCTAAGCTGAAATTTTTAGAGCGTGAAGCTGAAATCCCGAGGAACATGGTCACACAATTTTAGAGCTTGGTTCACAATATTTGCAGAGATATGATCTGTGGAAGTTAGTGCTTTTTGCAGGCTCCTAAATTTCACCTAAACAGGTGATCACAGAACTTTCGCTATAGCTTTGTTTCTATGAGGTTTCAGAAGCTAAAATTTTCACAAAGTGAATTTGAAAGCCCAAGGAACCTCCTGTAAAAATTTTAGATCTTGGTTCAAAATATTTTTGGAGATATGATATGTGGAAGTTAGGATTGTTTCAGGCTCCCGAATTTCATCTCAAAGAGGTGACCGTGGGAAAAACATCATAACTCTCTCTCTGAGTGTCGGATTGGGATTTTGTAAAAATTGGCCACAATCACACGGAATGTATTTTTTTTCTATATCAATTTTAGAGCCGAAGGTGGAAACCGTGACATGTGGCAACTCATAAAAGTTCACTCTACTGAGCTAGTCCATAATTAGGTCATCGTAGGAGATTGGGCATACCTTTGTCTTCAAGAATCCAAAGAAGGTCAGACCTGTGGCATTCGAAAGAAGATTCAGAGGGATACTTTAGGGCCAAATTTCAGATATTGAAGATCCAAAATCAAATAGATAATTCAGTTTCAATATCGAGCTCCTCAAAATCAAGAAAAAGGTGTGTATTTTTTTTCAAATTGCATAAGTCTTGTTTGAAAAATCAGTTTTAAGTGATTCCAAAGGCCTATTGAGCATAGATATCAGTATTGGGTTATAAAATGCCTCCTAAAAAGAATTAAACACCCATTAAGCCCTCAAAGTACTCTACTATGACTCATGAAGATGAAGAATTCCAACATGACCTATCAAAATTACAAGAGCAGGTGCACCAAAATTCACTCTCGCAAAGAGCAACAAAAAATGAAATGGATGTTTTGAAGAAAATCGTGGAAGCTAAGATGGATGGTTTGAAGAAAGGCATGGAAGCTACGATGGATGGTTTGAAGAATGGTATGGAAGAAAAAATGGAAGGTTTGAAGGAAGACATGGAAGGTTTGAAGGAAGGTTTATCAAAGTTGATACAGGAAATTATTCCTAATGGCGAAAAGATAGTAGAGGAAACTCATGATGAGAACACAAGAAATTTTAATCGTGATTTCATAAACTCTAATGTTGTATTAAAGAACCACCATATTCCAAAGATGGATAGGAGGAAGTTTTATGGCAAGTATCTCGTAACATGGATACTATAGACGGAGCAATATTTTGATCTCAATAATGTGAAAAACACACAAAAGGTATGCATTGCAACTTTACATTTAGAACAAAATAAATTTGTATGGTATCGATGGCTTTGCTCCCATAAAAAAATTGTCACTTGGTTAATTTTTATGGAGGAAATGATAACACATTATGAGGATACAAAGAGCAACACCTTCTTTAGCCAATTGATAAATCTCAAACAAAAGGGTTCAGTGATGGAGCACATTGAGGACTTCCAAAAATTGAATATAAGGGTAACTGATATTCCAGAGGAACACATGATTGATTTCTTCATAGGGACTTTAAAGGATAACATCCAACATGAAGTTTGCATTTGGGAACCAGATTCATTAGAGAAGGCATTCAAATTGGTAAGAAAAATTGAATGTAAAATTATGGTGAAAAGGAAGCCTACCACTCACATCTATAAAGATGGAAGTGTTGCTACTCCTAGACTTCCACAACCTAGAAGGTTGAAACCACAAAAATTGGAAGAAAAATGAGAAAAAGGGCTTTGCTACAGTTGTGATAGAAAATACACTAAAGGTCATAAGTGTGCTGAGAATAAATTATTTTACATAGATTGTGAAGAGGAGGAAGAAAATGAACAAGAAACTTCAAAAGAAGAGGATATACACCAGGAAGCAACCCTAGAAGAAGAAGAAATGAGTCCGACCATATCATGTCATGCATTGGCAGGAATTATCACTCCTCAAACTCTCCAAATAGAAGGACATATCAAGAAGAAAAAGGTAATAGTGTTGATTGATTCAGGTAGTACCCATAATTTTATTCATTGTATGGTAGCCAAGGAATTGAATTGTTTCATATACCCAGCACCAGAATGTCAAGTGATTGTTGCAAATGGAGGAACTATAAATTTCTTTGGAAAACGTCATAATATCAAACTATCCATGGGGGAATATGTATTTAATAGTCCAATTCTTTCCATCCCAATAGGAGGTGCTGATGTTGTACTAGGAGTACAATGGTTACAATCTTTGGGGACAATAGCTTTTAATTTTCAAGAAATTTTCTTGAAATTTTTTTCAGAAGGAAAGGAAATCGAATTAAGGGGTATCACAGGGAAGCCAGGAAAGATAATAAGCTCTAATGTCATGACAAAGCTTTTGAAGAAAGAACAACTAAGCGTAATTGCACAATTATGCTCACTAGAAGTTCCAACATCAAAATCATCTATTTCTCCAGATCTCCAAAAAGTCTTGGACAATCATTCCAAGGCGTTTGATACTCCCAAAGGACTCCCACCTATTTTTTATCATGATCATGCTATTCATTTGATTCCAGGAAGTTTTCCTCCAAACATCCGGCCTTACAGATATCCTTATGTCCAAAAGAGTGAAATTGAACGTATGATTGCAGAAATTTTAGAGGCTAGTATAATTCAACCTAGTCAAAGTTCTTTCTCTACTCCAGTAGTATTGGTGCATAAGAAGGATGGATCATGACGCATGTGTCTGAATTATAGGGAGCTCAATAAGCTCACTATTAAATATAAATTTCCCATTCCTGTGATTGATGAATTATTGGATGAATTACATGGAGCAATTTATTTTACCAAGTTGGATCTTTGTTCAGGATATCATCAAATTAGAATGAACACTGAAAACAACATTTCAAACTCATGAGGGTCATTATGAATTTTTGGTCATGCCTTTTGGCCTTACCAATGCACCTTCTACATTTCAAGGGTTCATGAATTCCATTTTCAAACCCTTCCTTAGAAAATTTGTGCTAGTATTTTTTGATGATATACTAATCTACAACAGGTCTTGGAAGGATCATGTTCAACATGTTGACAGGGTGCTCAAACTATTGGAGGGGAAACAATTATAGGCAAAAACATCCAAATGTTTCTTTGGAGTACAAGAGGTGGAATATCTAGGTATATTGTATCTTACGAGGGTGTTAAGGTAGAACCTAACAGAATTAAATCCATTAAGGAATGGAAAGTCCCCACAACCATAAAGCAGTTGCGTGGATTTCTTGGATTAACAAGGTATTATCGCAAGTTTGTTAAGAATTATGTGAGAATAGCAGCACCTCTAACATCATTATTAAAGAAAGATGCATTTTCATGGACTCCTGAAGCAACTAAGGCCTTTGAAAATCTTAAAGAGGCAATGTGCCTAGCACTAGTCTTAGCTACGCCAGACTTCACAAAAACCTTTATTGTGGAATGTGATGCCTCAGGAAATGGAATTGGTGCTGTTTTAATGCAAGAAGGAAGATCCATTTATTTTGAAAGTAGTTCAATCAAAGGAAGGTATTTACAAAAGGATATTTATGAGAAGGAAATGTTGCAAATACTACATGCACTAAAGAAATGGAGACCAATACTTCAAGGTAAAAAATGACCATGATAGTCTTAAAAACTTTTTGGAAAAAATACTATCTTTGGAAGAGAAGAAAAAATGGGTCACAAAGATGTTGGGTTATGACTTTGAAATCATCTACAAAAAAGGGAAGCTAAATGTTGTTGCAAATGCACTCTCAAGAAAGGATGAAGAGGTGGAAGCATTTCTTTGTGCCATTTCTATTATCCAACCAGATTGGATAACCGAAGCAAGGGATGAATGGAAGAAGGATGAATAATTTTGGACACTTATTCAAAAGTTGCAGCAAGATCCTAGTACATCTGATACATTTAGTTGGAAAAAGGATTCCTTATGGTACAAAGATCACTTATATATTTTCAAGAATTCCCAACTAAAACAAAATATTCTTTTGGAATTGCACACATCTCCTTTAGGAGGACACTTGAGATTTTTAAAAAATTACCACAGGGTGAAGAAAGAATTTTTTTTGGGATGGCCTTAAATATGATATTCAAAAGTTTGTGGCAAAATGTTTGGTTTGCCAGAAAAATAAAGTGGAGACAATTAAGACCCCGGGTCTTCTACAACCTTTATCCATTCCAAGTCAACGTTGGGAGGATATTTCAATGGATTTTATCACAGGTTTACCTAAGTTCGAAGGAAGGAGTGTCATCATGGTGGTAGTTGATAGACTTACCAAGTATGCACTCTTTTGTGCACTATCTCATCCATTTAAAGAAAGTATAATTGTTACTACATTTATGGAAATAGTTCAAAAGCTACATGGAAACCCGAAGATTATTGTAAGTGACAAATTTCCCATTTTTACAGGAAATTTTTGGATGAAATTATTTTCTTGTTTGGGTACTCAACTAGCTCATATCTCATCTTATCATCCTCAATCCGATGGTCAAACAGAGATAGTGAATAAATGTTTGGAAGGATATCTTCGCTGTTTTGTATCTGACAAGCAAGCAAAATGGGTCAAGTGGTTACCTCTCGTTAAATGGTGGTATAACACTTCCTTCCATACTGCAGCAAAAATGACCCCATTTATGGCACTTTATGGATCATCCACCATCCATCACATCTTCTTTAAGGGAAAATTCTAGGGTTCAAGCAGTGGAGGATCACATAGCGTATCAACAAGAAGTTCTCCAACTCTTAAAGGATAACCTAAATTTGGCACAAAATTGAATGAAACAACAGACATATCAACATCGCAGTGAGAGAAGTTTTGATGTGGGAGACTGGGTATTTTTACGGCTACAACCATACAAACAAATGTCCCTCAAGCAAGCTAAGAAGGATAATAAATTATCGCCAAAGTATTATGGTCCTTACAAGGTGTGCAAAATATTGGTACTATGGCATACAAATTGGAGCTTCCTACTTCTTCGCAAGTGCATCCAGTTTTCCATGTTTCATGCTTAAAAAAGGTTATAGGGGACAAACTTCCAGTTCAAACAATATTGCTTGAACTTGTTGAGGAAGGAAAAACCATAATGGAACCTAAAGCAGTCACGAAACAAGAACTCGACAACTACGAAATCGATCAATTTCAGAGTATCTCATCAAATGGAAGAACTTGCCCACTGAAGATTCTACATGGGAGGATGAGAATTTTATACAAAAGCACCTGAGCTACTCAAGAGTTGAGGACAACACTTTTTTGAAGGAGAGGAGAAAGTTAGTTCCTTATATTACTATTATAGTCCCTTATTTTTGTTAGTGTAACCCCCTTATTTTTATTGTTGTACCCCTGTAACCCCCATATTTTTTTATTGTGCACTTACATTATTATTGTTAGCTCAGCTAGGATTACATTGTGGCCCCATGGACTCCTATATATAGAGTAGAGGTTTTTTCATTTGTATCATCCAAGAATTGTTCATTTATGTAATGTATTGGAGGTTTCCCCCTCGAAGTGGCTATTTCTAAGGCGTTGATATCTCTTTTCTTCTATTTTTGGAGCTGGTTTCATAACAAAAGCAATGGCTAGTTGTGATTTCTTAACAACCTCATTATTAGCCTGCAGCGCGGTCCATACAACTTCAGTGACAACCCTGAATTGGTTTGTGTCTTCGTTCCTGATACCACGGAAATTAGGTAACTTTATAGAAGTGACCATCTTAGTGTTTTGTGGTGGAGGTGGAGGTGAAGTGGATGGCTTGTTAGAGTGAGATGAGTTTGGGAGTGGAGTGGATGGGATATGAACTATGGCCAATGACACAAATTAGCCCAATATTGCAATTCCTCTTATTCAAAGAGCGCAAATTCACTAGAGCTACTAATTTCAAACTCTTCGTCACCGTCAGATTTACCTTTAAGAGGGCTATAAATGAAGCCTTCTTCTATATCTATTTTGTAAGTTCTTCCACTGCGCGTAGTTGGGCCTCTACGGGACATTCACTCAATATAACTGCACATAGTACCCTATTCACACAATATCGTTTTAATCCACAAATTCAGAGAGCGCAGGAACTTACCTCTAGGACCCTTGAAAAACCTTCGTTCAACTTCAGAATATGATACAAATTGATCAATAGAGAATTTAGTCACAAATCCTCGCAGAACACTATTGATCCAATGATCTATCGTGCGGGTGATCTTGTTTCTAGTTTTCTCTAATTACTATACCAACTTCGGGGTCCACTGAGTGATCAAGTCGTCCTTTGCATAGGTCTGGAATTTAGAAAGCCAAGACAAGAACTCGTGCAACTCGGTTGCAAAGGAAGAAAAGAATTTTTCGTGGACCTCTCTATTGATATACCTCTATGCCCAATCTTCGACAAACAATTTAGAGCTTTTGTTTTCTTGGATCACAAATTCAAGTATCTTCCTATTGAGAAAATCTTGTAGTTTGTTCTACGTCGGATTCCACAACATCAAATCTCCCTCAAAATGATCATAGTCCCGACAACGAAACCATTTTTTGGCTTGAGAGGTCCTGACCCAGGTTCAAAGTTATCATGCAACCAACAAAACCCTCTAACTACTGGCCCTTTCGGCAGTGATCTGTTTGCGCAGACCAAAGTCTCATCCGAAGCAGTATGGGGGGGTATTGGAACCAAGTTTCCACACCCTTAGGGAGATTTTGACGTGGCAGATCTAATCAGATTAATTGCAGATAATATAACATATTTATGCAACCATAGTAGCGGATCTAACCTTTTCGCAAATTATCCTAGAATACTTTAATATATTTTGCGCATAGTAGCTAACTATACTTCATTCAAATCTATTTATCTAACGTCAACTAATTATTGTGCATATATGTAATTAACCAATTACAAAAGTAAATACGCAATAACATAATAGATTAATATCTACAACGAATAACAGATAATCAAGGCCGTCAATCATATAAGATTATGGGTTCACCAAAAATGCCTTCTTTATTAAGAGATATGAAATTTAGTATAATAAATCTTCTGTGCACATAGTAGCAGATTCCGCACACAGCTCATGACTTAGTTCTCCACGCACAAAACTAGTAGGATCCTTTCTACCTAGAAAAAAACCTAGACTTCGATCAAAACACTAGTCAACAACCATACATCTCTAATCTCTCTCTTCATCGTTTGACTCTTACATATTTATACTATAATAGACACACATATACCATGGTCTCAAACCATGGTTTGAAACTCATGGTTTTTTCCCTTTAACCCATTACAATAATTAAGGGACTTTGACTCACCCGAAAGCCCCTTTGACCATTTGCGCGTAGCGCGTAAAACAAAACTTAGACAAAATTAACCCAAAAAGTACATCCCAGGAAGCCTTGCTCCAACATCAAGATATACGAGATCAATTGGAAGCTTGCATGAGGCATATGGAATAACACATATAGTGAAAATTCAGGCTTCTCGTTTCTTCGGGATTTAAACTAGAAAACCTTGCTCCCGTGACATCATCTTACTCGCAAATGATGTCTCTTTTGTTTAGCATTTGTTGTTTTTTTGTCTCTTTGAAGATACGGTATATTGGTCTGTGCATTTTTGTTAATGGATGTAAATCTCTCGCATTTAGCATCCCATCCAACAAATCTAGACAAAGTGAGGCTAGTGAATTTCATGAAATTTGAGCTCAGCGATGTAATATTTTTTATCTAATGGAAAAGATAAACTTACCAATTATTTATTTATTTATTTATTAATATATTGTTAAATGCATGTGATTTTTAAATTTTTTTTTGTAACTAGATGAATTAACAACTTGGTTGATCTCGTACTCATCTCAAAACGATGATCAAAATCTGGATTGGGGGCAAAAATTTTCCAAAAATTCAAAGTGCTCAGAATTGCACCAAACTAGAACTACCAGATAGGTCTTGTGGCCAGGAATGCGGCGCACTTCGTTTCACTCAAAATGGACTCCGTATGAGGAAGTTAGAGTCTGATGTTCACCGTGTAAAACATGCAAATTTAAAAAGAAAGGGTCAAATAGGGTCAAAGGCCAAAAATTTGGGTTTTCCTCCTACCAATGAGGTGTTAACACTTGTCAAATAGTGAATGGACCGAAATTCCAGGCACATGGCAATTTTTTGATTGGATTGTGGAGAGCCGATGAGGAGCTGACACATGGCTAGCCCAGAGGCCATCACGTGTCCCTCCCAAAGACTGAGTTTGAACGAAGTTTAAGGTCAAATTTTAGATATTTCATGGTGCAAAAGTTTTATGCATGGCTGGCTGGAGGTCGGGGTTGAACCCGCGACCTCCCTCACACTAACCAACACACTTGCTACCATACCATGAGCGCAAGCCTTAATAGACATAGGCCGCATTTTGTATTTAACGTTTGAAATGGATTTCGGCGAAGGTCTAAAGGGCCAACCCTTGGTCCACGGGACCGTGGCTCCAGAAACAGGAGGAGAGCGCTTTTTTAATGGCACGGATTAAGATTTTAAATAGGGTTTGATTAACCCTTAAACCATGTGTTAGCGCTAATCACGTTTTTAAATGTGGATTTAGTTAATCCGCCATTAGCACGTTAAGCCAATGTTAACATCGACTTAACATTAATTAATCCTTAGTTAACTTGGCAGAAAAAATAGCGAAGCCCCTATTTTCAGTGCCACTACCAATTTTGGCGAACTTAAGTGGAGATGTTCCAGATTTGGAGGATTTTTTCTAGGGAAAAATGAATGAGCCAAAACTTTGGCATATTTCGACCAATTTTGGCTTAAGAATAGTCATTCGTAGATGATTGGAGGCTATGAGCATGATGGTGCAGGTTGTAGAGGTGTTGGGGCACTTTTATAAGTCATTTTTCCACTTTAAAGATCAAATAATCTAGGGCCACCATGAGAGGAGGTCATGCCTAGATCATCTGAAGACCATTTTTAGAGCTTCAAGAGTCTATTTTCATTTTTTTGGGTATTTTGAATCCAATGGATCAGGTTGCAAAGCCATTGGAGCAATGTAGATGCATGCAATCATATAATTTACCATTAATCCAAAGAGGGCCTAGTCAGTTGAAGCAGGTCCATGCAGATGTAGCCCAGGAGGGGTGACCTCCGTTATCAACTATTGTGTAATGTGTTTGTTGTGTTTTATTTCTTTGTAATTTAATTGTTGTACATGTGTTTTAACAACTAATTTAATTAAGAAATTTCTCATAGATGACACTAAAACTTGACACATAAACCCCTTCACAACTTGCTAATTTTAGATGATCCTAAACACGTTTAATTAATATTGATGAGGGAGCACAACAAAAATAGTTTTCCCATATTTAGATCAAATTGATATTAGAGCACAATTTATCTCATTTTAGCCAAGGTTAGATAGAGAATTAGCTATTGGTTTTGTATTTGTGCAAGGAGAATTTACTGTGTGCAAGTTTATGTGTGTGGAGATAAGGTCAAGATTGAGAGCTCAGTCCTCAAATCACAACAAAGAAGCTTTTTCTGCATTACAAGTGTGATGGCAGCTTCATCAAGCATTGTTTCTAGTCAATCTTCCTTAGAAAAACTCTTTGATAAAGAGATGTTGCAGAAGCTCTACATCATGAATGATATGTTGCAAAATATGTATGAAGATAATAGGGAGAGCATTATACTTCAAGAGCAGTTGATTTCCATGAAGGAGGAGAGGCAACAACTTATTGAAAAGATGCATGAGATGGAGACTCAGCTCCATATTGGAAATGAAAACCTAGTAAGGTTGCATGAGATGGAGACTCAAAGCCATGATGCCAAGGAAACACTAGCCAAGTATGTGCATGAAAAAGAGGTATGAAATTAGATTTTATCTTCTATTTCTTCTCAAGATGAATGTGTAGGTGATTTTGAAAGACACACTAGAGGAATAGGGTCCAAATCATTGATGAAAATGGGCTATGAAGGTAAAGGATTAGGAAAACATGCAGAAGGCATAGTTGAGCCAATTTTTATTCAGGAAAGGCCTAGGTATTTGGGTCTTGGCTATGGACAACATGATGGAGAATGCTCCAAAGCCAAAGAGACACATGAAGGTGTTCCAAGAAGGACTTTAATTTGATGTTCATTACCTCAAGCTTGTGAAGATTGTGTTCATGAGGAATGCAAAAGTTTTACACCCACTTTACAATAAGATTCTCATATGCATGAAACTAATGAGAATGGAAAGCAAGAGGATGTTGAAAGCTCTAAATTCATTGAAGCCATTGTTGGTATTATGAAGAGATCTACTACCTCATAAAATTCATCTCCTCAAGAAGGCAACAAAGGTGAATGTGCAAGGTATAAATCTGCCTTTAATCAAGTTGCTTTTGATTATGATAAACATGGCAAATTCTCACATAAGATTTGGAGAAATTTTACATGTTCCTTTTGTGGTTTGAATAACCATAATGTGTCAAGGTGTTGGAAGAAGATAGCCATGCATAGGAAACTTTCAAAACAAAGGAGGCATAAAGCCAAAGGTCCAGTGGATAATGAAAACCATCTTGAAAAGAAGATGCAATTGTTTTGCACTCATTGCCATAAGCAGGGTCATATTGTAGACAAGTGTTGGAATTTCTATTCAACAAGTCATCCATGAAATTTTAAGAAGGAGGAGAGAGATCTTGACAAGAATGGAAAAGAGGATTCCATAATTGATGTGGGTCAGGATGATTCACATGATGAAGTGCAGCTGAAAGAAGCGCCATTGAAATGGTTTGGTAAGAGATGGTTAGATTTCTTAACCAATTAAATGCCTTGCATTTCTTTTGATGATTGATGCAAATCTTGCCTATTTAATTCATTTCTTTGCCAATTGAATGCATGTTGCATGTTTATGCTAGGAAGGTGTTTGCAAAGTAGAGTTATGTTGACTCACTTAGATGCAGCAAAGATGGCAATTTTCACATGATTTTGTTTGACTTGAGAGTCAGTTGTTTGAAGAGTCATGTTTTGTCGACTTGTGTTTGGTCGAGGATTTGTACACAAATATGTAAGAGAAAATGGCGATGTTCACATGATGTGACATTTTTTGCTTTGAAGGAGCAAAATGATATGTCGTCAAGGTATGTTTCTTGAATGATGTGTTTTTCAAATTAATGGTTGTGCTTGCGACAAGATGTCGTAGGAATTTGGAAGGTCCACTCTTGAAAGAGAGGCTCATGATTAGCCTTCGTTCCCAAATCATGGCATGAGAAGCATGTCAGTGCCAGAGGATGATGGAAAAGAGGGACAAGATGCCAAAAATATTGCAGCCAAAACAACAGCCATTGTAGAACATTTGATGTGTTGACACCAAGAAGCGAAAGAGATGGCGAATGCATTCTTCCATATGTGGAATTTGGAACCGTGGAGGTAAAAATAATGGTCATTTATTTTATTGTTATTAATAATGTTGGAACTCATTGTTGTAGTTCACTTAGATGGGCTTGACTTGGAAAAGTGGTTTCCAAGGAAAATCTTGCATCGAATGCATGTGTGTGAAGAGGAGGAGCATGATTCTCAGTGGGAAGGCCATCAGTTAGTTTTCCAAGCACGAAGGAATCAATTTGGCACAAAAAGGTGTTTTATTAGTTAACAAGTGTTGTTTTGGGTCAGTAGCAAAAGGAGGACATTGGTTGAAGTGCCAAGCCATTTGCAAGGCAAGACATGTTAGTGAACCCAAGTGGTTGTCATGGTGATTTTTCCAAGTAGAATCAAGATGATAGAACTTGGGAAAGAGAGGAGTATTCATCTCTCATGAGATAACCAACTTTTGTGGGTCCAAAATCCCGTCAATGGGAAGGAGTGATCGAATCTGGATTAGGGGCAAAAATTTGCCAAAAATTCAAAGTGCTCAGAATTGTACCAAACTAGAACGACCAAATAGGGCCTGTTTCTAGGAATCCAGTGCACTTCGTTTCACTCAAAATAGACTCCATATGAGGAAGTTAGACACTGTTGTTCGCCATGTCAAACATGCGAATTTAAAAAAAAATGGTCAAACAGGGTCAAAGGCCAAAAATTTGGGTTTTCCTCCATCCAATGAGGTGTTGACACTTTTCGAATGGTGAATGGCTAGAAATTCTGGGCACATGGAAATTTTTGATTGGTTTGTGGAGAGCCTATGAGGAGCTGACACGTGGCTAGCCCGGAGGCTGCCACGTGCCAATCCCAAAGACCGAGTTTGAACTAAGTTTAAGGTCAAATTTTAAATATTTCATGGTGCAAAATTTTTATGTATGGCTGGGTGGAGGTCTGGGTCAAACCCGCAACCTCCCCTCGCACTAACGAACACAATTACCACCATACCATGAGCACAAGTCTTAATAGACATAGGGCACATTTTGTATTTAACATTTGAAGTGGATTTCAGCGGAGGTTTAAAGGGCCATCCCTTGGTGCATGGGACTGTTACCTCGGAACCAAGAGCAGATCACTTAGTTAATGGTGCAGATTAAGTTTTTAAACAGGGGCTGATTAACCCTTAAACCATGTGTTAGCGCTAATCACGTTTTTTAATGCAGATTTAATTAAGCTGTCATTAGCGTGTTAAGCCACTGTTAACCTCCACTTAACATTAATTAATCCAAAGTTAACTTGGAAGAAAAACTAGCGGAGCCCCTATTTTTGGCACCACTACCAATTTTTGCAGACTTAACTCGAGATGTTCCAAATATGGAGGAGTTTTCCTAAGGAAAACTGAATGAGCCATAAATTTGGCATATTTCAACCAATTTTGACTCAAGAAGAGTCATTTCTAGATGATTTGGAAGCTCTGAGCATGATGGTGTAGGTTGCATAGGTGTTGGAGCACTTCTGTAAGTGATTTTTCCACTTTGAAGATTAAAGAAGTTGAGGGCCATCAAGAGAGGAGGTCATGCCTAGATCATCTGAAGACCTTTTTCATAGCTTGAAGAGTCTATTTTGAGGTTTTTGGGTCTTCTGAATCCAATGGAGTAGGTTTAAAAGCTATTGGAGGACTATAGGTGCATATAAGCATATAATTTACCATTAATCCAAAGAGGGCCTAGCCAGTTGAAGCAGGTCCATGGAGATGTAGCCTAGGAGGGGTGAACTATGTTATCAACTATTGTGTAATGTGTTTGTTGTGTTTTATTTCTCTGCAATTTATTTGCTGTACATGTGTTTTAATAGCTAATTTACTTAATAAATTGCTCAGAAAAGACACTAAAACTTGACATATAAACCCCTTCACAACTTGCTAATTTGAGACGATCCTAAACATATTTAATTAATATTTTTGAAGGAGATAACACAAAAAAACTAGTTTTCCCATATTTAGATCACACGAGATACCTTTGGCCTACAATCTATCTTCATATCCTTAAAGTGGGTTACTTCCGGGGGATTTGAACATTGGGTCTCTTGGTTTACAAAATACTTCATATCACAACTATCACCAATTGAATTACACCCCAAGCACAAATACATGCCAATATTATTCAACCATATATATTGAAGTATTTTATTTATCAAATACATTGAATTTTATTACTATTAATAATAATTTTTAAACGTCACGTATTAATTTTGTATTAAAAAATAATAATTAAATGAATTACACATCTCCCTCATATTACTCTTATTAGAAAGTAATTGATTTATTTTACTTTCAATTACTTCTTCTCTTTGAACATTAAATTATTTTATGATAATTAGCACACACATGTCTCAAGTTGATATTGAAATAAATAAGTTGATATGAATATTCAATTTTTAAAAAAATATATATTGACTTTTTTTTTTTTTTAAATATATAAGAATGATACATGGTTGTCACACATAAAAAGTGAATATATATATATATATATAACTCGTAATTACTTTATAATATTTTATTTATGAGAGTGAAAGTGAACTCCTTTACACTCTTGTAATATCAACCAAACTAGCACTGGAATTTTTTAATATTTTCAATTGAAACTAACTATATATATATATATATATATATATATATATATATATATATATAACATTGTTTTTTCTATTTAAAAAATATTTTGTTTTTGTTTTAAAAGGAGTACATCTCAAATCAAAGTTGAGAACAGAAACAATTACACATCTCTCCATATTTTGTTGCAGAATACACCTTTTAGCACAATCATAATTATTGGGGAAAAAGTTGAAAATAATTAATATTATTTTATATTAATGGAGAAATGGTTACACAAGTTGTAACGTATCTCCTTAGTTTAGGATTAGTTCCTACAATTTAGGAGTTTGGTTGCAACTTCCTGATTCTTAGTAATGTACTTAATGATGTAATTTCTCATTCATGAATGTGGAAGTAAACTGAAGTGTTATCTCATTTTGAGTGCAGATCCTCAGAATCTTGATGCTGCCGCAGGCTGCAACTCATTTTTCAATTCAGTTTCATTTTTATCTTGGTATCAGAGCACAGAGTAGGGAGAGCCTTATTTTTTTTTTTAGGATGCATCATTGATTACAGAACCGTAGTGACGGAGGAGCTTACAGAAGTTTTTCGTAGATTCAGGTGGACTACAGTAACACCTAAAACACAGGTCTCAGATGACTGATCATCTCTGAGCGGGAGAAAGGATTGGCGAGGTTTTTTCGCGAACATTCGCGCCATTGGCGCGGGTTTGAGGGAGAAAAGCACGCCAATGCGCCAAAATACGCTATTGGCGCGGAAGTACATGCAAAAGTCGCGCCAGGGTTGGGACTCGCACGCATTTTGATTTGGGTGCGGATTTTTCGCATCAAAGAAGCGCCAGCCTCTTTCTCTTTGGGAAGGTTTGTAATTTTTTGCAGATTGGCCCTGCTCGGTGGTGGCACATTGAAGTTCCGAATTCGTCCGGTGGTGGCAGATCGAACTTGCCCGGTGGTGGCACATTGAAGTTCCGAATTCGTCCGGTGGTGGCAGATCGAACTTCCCCGGTGGTGGCATATTGAAGTTCCGAATTCGCCCGGTGGTGGCAGATCGGACTTGCCTGGTGGTGGCGCATTGAAGTTCCTGATTTGCTCGGAGGCAGCAGATCGGACTTGCCCGGTGGTGGCGCATTGAAGTTCCTGATTTTCTCAGAGGTAGCAGATCGGACTTGCCCGGTGGTGGCGCATTGAAGTTCCTAATTTGCTCGGTGGCAGCAGATCGGACTTGCCCGGTAGTGGTGCAGTGAAGTTTCTGATTCGTCCGGAGGAGGCAGATCAGATTGTTATGATCAAGATCTGGTATGTGGTGATTTTTTTTTAGTATCCTGCAATTGTTCAGTTGGGTAGAATTATTCATCAGAGGATCAAAAAGTTTATCAGTCCAATATGAATAACAGTATAGAATCGTATCTCCACGAGTCTGGCAAACTTGATGGATCTAATTTCACCAACTGGAAATTCAAGATACAGACTTTACTTGAAAGCGAAAATGCGTGGTCGATCGTTACAGGAAGTGAGCTGAGACCAGGATCAGCTGCACAAGAACAAGACTGGGATAAAAGGGAGACAAAAGCAAAGGTCATATTGAAGATGTCTGTCAAGGACAATATTATCCCGCATATTAGAGACTGTAAATCGGCGACTGACATTTGGACGATGATTAAAAACCTATACCAGACGCAGAATACAAACCGTGTTTTGTCACTCAAAGGTAAGCTGTTTGCGATGAAGATGGAGGAGAATGAGTCCACTGCTGGATTCATTGCTAGAGTCAAAGATCTGAAGGACAGATTGGGAGATATCGGAGAGAAAGTTTCTGATTCAGATCTGGTCACGATCACATTGAACGGAATGACAGATGAATATCAGATGTTCATCACTAGACTGGCAGCGAGGGAGAAAGCCCCTACGTTTGAAGAGCTGACAGGGATTCTGCTACAAGAAGAAGAGCGCCGACAAAATCTGAAAACACAGAGCAATGATCTTGCTTTGATGGCCAAAAGGCGACAATATAGAGGGAAGCAGCCACAGCAGCAACAGCAACCACAACAACAGAAAGGAGCCAACACGTTTCAAAAGAGACCGTTCAAAGGTATGTCTGCTAATAATTTTCCCAGTAAGAAATGTTTTTACTGTGGAAAACCTGGTCATCAGATTAAAGAATGTTATAAGAGGCAGGCAGACGAAGCAAGGAATAAATAGAGAAAGCACAAATGATACTTTGTTGAGGAAGATGAGGACCATAGCCACGAACTTCGACTATTTACAGCTGATTGTGCCCTTTCAGCTTCAAAGGGAGATGAGGACGACATATGTTATGTCGACTCTGGTGCATCCTCACATATGACAGGTAAGATGTAATGGTTTGAATTTCTTGAAGAAACTTCATTTGGGTCGAAAATCTATTTAGGAGATGATAGTGGATATGAGATCAAAGGATACGTTCATATTCCGGTAAAGTTACCTAGTGGTGACATTAGACACCTTAAAAATGTATTGTATGTGCCCGGAATTAAGAAAAATTTGATCTCTGTATCTATGATCACTGATCAAGACATGCAAGTTCAATTCTTTAAGACTAACTGTGTCATAAAGGATAGCCAGATGGAAACAGTTGCAACAGGAGTGCGTGTGGGGAGCCTGTACAGACTATATGTGAAAAGTATGCCACAGCAAGCCATGGTCGCAACTGGATCGACAGAAAATCTCTGGCACTAGAGATTCGGCCATCTTAATCTGTAAGACCTCATCCTACTTCAAAGAAAAGGTATGGTCGATGGACTCCCTGTTTTCCATAATGTTCAGTTGGATTGTGATGGATGTGAATTAGGGAAAATGCACAGAGAAGAGTTCCCTTTGCATGTTAATAGAAAGGAAAGAAATATTTTAGAATTGGTGCATACAGACATATGCGGACCTATGCAGACTAAGTCACTAGGAGGTGCATATTACTTTCTCTTATTTACAGATGATTGCACTAGGTTCTCATGGATATACTTTCTAAGTAGAAAGAGTCAGACCTTTCAGTATTTTAAAGAGTTTAAATCTATGGTAGAAAACCAGACAGGAAAAAGAATAAAAATTCTTCGCTCAGATCAAGGGGAAGAATATAGGCTGGGAGAGTTCATGAATTTCTGCAAGCAGCATGGGATTGTTCAACAGTTTACAGTGCCTCACACACCACAGTAGAATGGAGTGGCAGAGCGAAAGAACAGAACTCTTGCGGAGTGCGCAAGGAGCATGCTTCAAGGTAAGGGTCTATCAAATGTTTTTTGGGCAGAAGCTATTAACACTGCCGTCTACTTAAAGAATAGGAGTCCTACTAAATGTCTAGGCTTCAAAACCGCTTTTGAGGCATTGTTTGGATTCAAACCAGCAGTGAGTCATTTAAGAATATTTGGGTCAAAAGCTTATGCTCATATACCTAAGGCAGATAGGAAGAAGTTAGATCCAAAAGCCTTAAAATGTATCTTTGTTGGATATGGCACTGAGTTCAAAGCATATAATTTATTTAATCCTATGACTCATAAGGTTTTTGCAAGCAGAGATGTCATATTTCATGAACAGGTTGAAGAAGGAAAGGATGACTGTAACAGTGATTGGCACATTCCATTTCTAATGGAAGAAAACAGTGAGGATGATGAAGTGTAGGAGCAGAAACAAGAAGAAGAAGTAACAGGTATTGTAAGAAATGATGCAAGCCCGGAGAAGGTTGAAATAGACAGATTTGAGGTAAGTTCCCTACCAAGGAGATCAAGTAGGAAGACTCAATTACCATCTAAATTGAAAGACTATGCATTAATGTCAAAGATTTTAAACATTGTAGAACCTGCAAATTATGAGGAAGCAAGTAAATCTGATGAATGGAGGGCTACAATGCATGAGGAAATAGAATCAATAAACAGAAACCATACTTGGGATTTGGTTGAATTGCCTGAAGGTAAAACCCCCATAGGATGCAAATGGCTGTACAAACCTAAAATAAATGTAGATGGGAATATAGAAAAACTTAAAGCTAGACTGGTAGCAAAGGGTTACTCACAGCAAGAGGGAATAGATTTCGATGACATCTTTGCTCCTGTAGCCAAATTAAACACCATTAGAATGCTAATTTCCTTAGCAACAAAACATAAATGGCAGCTACACCATCTAGATGTTAAGTCTGCATTTCTGAATGGTGACTTGAAGGAAGAAATTTATTTAGTACAACCTGAAGGTTTTGTGAAAAAGGGGTAGGAACATCTTGTTTGTAAATTGAAAAAGGCACTTTATGGTTTAAAACAAGCACCCAGGTCGTGGTATGAGAAGATTGACTCATTTTTTGTAAAAGATGGCTTTCATAGGAGCTTAAATGATCCAAATTTGTATACCAAGTTTAATAAACAGATGCAAGTTATTTTGATTTCTTTGTATATAGATGATATGATCATAACAGGGGATGCTAACAATCTGATCAAATAAATCAAACAGCAGATGTCACAAGTGTTTGAGATGAAAGATCTCGGAAATCTACATTACTGCTTGGGATTGGAGGTATGGAGAGATTCTGGACAGACTTTTATTACACAAGGGAAGTATGCCAGAAGCTTGCTGGAAAGGTTCATAATGGAGCAATGCAGATCAGCAGCAACACCATTGCAGCAGAACTTAAAGTTGAGCAGTGATGATGGTACTAAAGAGATGGATGCCACTATGTATAGACAGCTAGTTGGCAGTTTGATATATCTCACTACAACTAGATCAGATTTGGCATACTCTGTTAGTACGTTGAGCCAGTTCATGTCAAAACCACTCGAAAGTCACTGGGTCGCAGCAAAAAGTGTGTTGAGGTATCTTAGTGGTACTAGTAATTATGGTATTTTGTACACTGACACTTCTGATGTTACTCTAGCAGGTTTTTCAGATTCAGATTGGGCAGGTAACTTGGATGATCGAAGGTCTATCATAGGTTACGCTTTTAGCATTGGATCCGGGGTCATAGCATGGAGCAGCAAAAAGAAAAGTACTGTAGCCTTATCTTCATGTGAAGCCGAGTACCAAACATTGTGTGCAGCCACATGTGAAGCTATCTAGTTGAGAAGACTTCTCAACGATGCAGGAGAAGAACAGAAAGAATCAACTATCATCAAAACTGACAACCAGAGTACCATCAAGCTTGCATACAATCCAGTCTTTCATAAAAATACCAAGCACATCGATACTCAGTTCCATTTTGTTCGAGATAAACTACAGTCAAAAGAGATATTTGTTGAATATTGTAAAACTTGTGATAATATGGCTGATATATTTACTAAGCCTCTTGGGCGTGTAAAGTTTGAATTGTTTAGAAGGATGCTAGGAGTTCAGCATAATCCTTTCTCCATTAAGGGGGGGAGTTGAAAATAATTAATATTATTTTATATTAATGGAGAAATGGTTACACAAGTTGTAACATATCTCCTTAGTTTAGGATTAGTTCCTACAATTTAGGAGTTTGTTTGCAACTTCCTAATTCCTAGTGATGTACTTAATGATGTAATGCCTCATTCATGAATGTAGAGTAAACTCAGAGCGTTCTCTCTGTTTGAGTGCAGTCTCCAAGTGCAGTACTCACCTGTGAGCTGCAACTCCTCCTTTTTCAATTCAGTGTCATTTTTATCTGAAAAGTCCGACACTACCATAACATATAACATTTGTTGTGGGAGGACTCCCATAACGAACAATGTATTTCTCTTACAAATGAGTATGAAGGTCAAAATGGTCACTCAATTGTATAGAATTAGTGGTATTATTATTTTCTTGCAAGATTTGCAATACCCGTTGACAATTTGCAAAATTAATGCTCCATACAATTTGTTGGCTCCACACATTTCTGTCGAGGCATGTCTAATGTATGATTGTTCACAACAAAACGATATTCATATTTTCAACGATTGCAACTCGGATATTATTTTGGATTTTTTTTTGGTCCTATGTCACGTATTTGACCTATGTGCACATTATCCCAAAAGTTCTCCAATTTCCAATCATATATGTTCGCTCTTTCGCTTCTTCTAAACATTATGCTACGAACCAAGTGTTCTCGAATAACATATTCATTTTCCATGCATGTGGCTTCTTCATGTGAAATGTCATCAGTTCCACTTGTCTCTGTGGAAAATACAAATATTTCCCATACCGTGCCTCTATTTGTTGCGTTCTCTATGTGACCATTAATCATCTCAAAGATTTCTCTGGCAAAACTGGTGCTGAAAGATATGTCGTAGGAGTTTCCGCATGTACAACAGATAAATTGTCAAGATGATAGTGCCATCACACGATTTTCCTTCGATGACCTAAGATATTGGTTCACAAGGGTTTATATATATATTAATTAGAAAAAAAAATAAAAATTCTTTTTCATTAATAAAAAATAAAGTACATTAATTGTTCTAGTCATTTGCTCTTGACCATTCTGTTCATTATAATAGATATTTTGTTTTGTTCTAATATTCAAAAAGAGATATAAAAATAAAGTTGCTATCGCATATATTCTCTGTTACATTCTTGTCTTCCAGCAGTGGAGAAATAGTATTGATTCTGTGATAGAGTCGTGTATGCCAAAAGTCAGTTTAAAAAAAAAAACAAAATCAGCATCAATTACCAGAAACTAGTCCGAATGGGATTTTATGAGGAGCTAACACAGTTTGCGTTCACGAGCCTGTTGTTGATATAGGTCGCGAAGTGATACTTACCAGATTCAGCTACGATGCCCCACTTTGACGGTCGATCAGCCACCTAATTTTGCTTTCTGTAGATATGAGAATATGTGATATTTCTAAAAGTAGCATCCAAGATATGAGGGAGGGAAAAAGAGAGTGTGATTCTTAACTCAATCAATGACATTTTTTAGATTTTTATGGATAAAAATAGAGTCTAGACCAAGTTATTTAGCAAAATCATCGAAGGATCTTTTTGGAAAAAAAAGTTGTCTAACTAGATGGAGGAATTGCTCGGACAGTAACAGTGTTTGAATTATGATTTTGATGGTGGAAATGGATTCAGCACCATCAAAAACTTCTAGGGCACCCAAAATATTAAAGTTTGATAGTTATAATGCGGATTTATAAAAATCCCTGGCCAATTTTCTTAAAATCTTATTTCCATGATTTTCAGGGCAAAAAAGCAGTCTAATTAGACTATGGCTTGGAAAAATATTCATAATGTTCTTTTGGCTGATCTTCTTAAATTGGTTGATCTTACTAAATTGGTTAGTTGACTTCACTGGTTAATTCATAAGGGTTTATATATTCCCAATATCATTTTAAACATAATACACTTATCAATGTTCTAGCCAATATAATTTTTTTATTAAATAAATATTTATTTTAAATTTTAAAATATTATATGTTTATTGTACATTGAACATTAAGCATAAACTGAATTACACATAGCCTTTATATTGAGTGCGTTTCAGCTCAATTAAAATAAGTTCATAAAAATGCGGAACCCAAAAGTTTTAAAACTGAAAACACATGTTGCCTTTGCTCAATTAAAACGAGTTAATAAAAATGTAGAACTCAAATACAGTGACATGTGGTTTAACGGTAAGTTTCGTTGGGTGAAACGGCGAGATCAAATTTGTCAAGAATAAAAGTTACATATGGACCCTTGAAATGAGTAATGTTGTGTTTGGAAGTCCTTACATATACCTGAGAGATATTATCTTCATGAGGAAAGAAAATAAATATTGCATAAGAATGAAATTTTTTTAAATAAACAAAAAAATCTAATTAATTTGAAGTATAAAATTTGTAAATAAATAATGTATAAGAATGAATTTTTTTTTAATAAACAAAACAACTAATTAACTTAAAGTATAAAATTTGTATTATTTTTTTAAAATTCAATATAATATATATTTTTTAATTTTTAAAAATTATTTAGAAGTAAAATGTATTCTAACAACATTTTCTTTTGATTTTTAGAGTTTAAATAATAAAAAAGGTAGTTTTTTAAAACTAGAGTTGCATTTTTTTTAAATTAAATGAATTCAAAATTTTAAAAACTTATAATATAATTAATATAAAATTTAAATAAAAAATTGTTAAAACTAGAAATCGAATATGTATTATTTATTTATCAATATAATGCTTATTAATATTTTGGAGTATATTTATTAAAAAATATAATTTATGATTAAAATATTAAAAATATTTGAAATTAAAATTTACATATATTAAAAAAAATTAATATATAATTCATATTCATTATTTTTAATTAATAAAACTAGATTTTGAATAAATAAATAAATCGTTCAAATATTCTTCCAATTAAATAAATGATTAAAAGTTGCATTTATAAGAAACAAATAAACATTGAACATAACATCAAAATCAACCAAACTATTTGTGAACGAGTGCTTTAAAATTTACGTGTATTTCCACTTAAAACTTTGAGAATTTCTATGTAATCACTAAGGAATATTGAATTACTTACTAACATCATGAACACTAGTTTTAAGGTCCCAGAAAATCATAGAAGGTTTCCCATTATTAACATCAGCCCTTGAAGGATTGAAACGTATTGCTTTTACACCCTTCCGCTGGCAGTAACCGATTGACTTGCATGTACGTGGCGCTCATAGGTAAATGACATGAATATCAAATCTATCCAGTTAAATTTTAAAATTTAAACCCACAAAATCAAATTCAATCGTCTAGTAGTGACACCAGCATATTGTTCATATTTTTGGAATCTAAGTTTCTGTGATCCATAATATAAATTTGTAGAAATTCTTTCGGTAGTAATCACATGCAAAAGAACGAGGTCGACGCGTTTCAAACCAACCAGTGTGGTTCATCATCAGGACTATGTGAGAGATCAGATCCAGTCATTAAGTATAAATAGATGTAGAAATGATTCAACTAGCATTTCTACATCTATTTATACTTAATGACTGGATCTGATCTCTCACATAGTCCTGATGATGAACCACACTGGTTGGTTCGAAACGCGTCGACCTCGTTCTTTTGCATGTGATTACTACCGAAAGAATTTCTAAAAATTGTTCATATTGTTTATTTAAATTGATGATGGGGTGACTCAATTTTTAAAAGAGTTTTTATTGAAAAGATAATACCAATAAATTGATGTTAGCATATTATCATAATTATTTCTAATATCTTTAAAAGCATTACATTACACACAAATGATTTCTAGATGTATGCTCCAATTCAATAAATATAAATATTGATCACCTGTGTTTATTAAAAATGTAGATATCTATTTTTTTTGAATAAAAATTGAATTTAATATTTATTTGTAATTATTTATTTATATTAAAAATAGTTTAAAAACGTAAAAATTATATTTAATATTAAATAAAAAACTGATTGGTTCATTTTATTCAGTTACGGAATGTTTTCAAAAGTTCATTTGAACGTGAAAGGGGATAATCATCGCCCCATTCCACCTCAACTTTTTTCATAAATTTAAATGAGTATTGATGAATCAATATTTTGTGAAATTTAAATCACTTTAATCTACTCATTTATATTTTATAAATAATTACCGATGTAATTTTAAAAACTTTGTAGTCAAGTAAATATGGAATATTATTTAAAGAAGTTAATATATATTAAAGACATAATTTTCATAATCATATTAATAATTGTAGTTAATATATCTTGATTTGCATCATTTTTTTCTTATGAAATACAACTATTCATTATATAAACTTAACTATTCATATTATGGTATTTGTAATTGTGAGCAAAAATATTGGAGAAATTCCAAAACATTATTATTTAGACTTGTTATGCTTTATTAAAGTCAACTTAAGATTGATTGTCTCAATTAGGTTTCAAATCCTATGTTTTAGGGGTATGTTCAAGTTATTATATCATAATGTATTTCTATAAATGTAAGTTGGTGTTGGATTCATGAAGGTGAAAGTGAGGAGAAATCTTTTAGTTTGAGCATTGTCTCACCTGTGAATTGCTCATTGTTTCCAAAATTTTTGTATTTCATTAATTTGTCTTGGTATCAAAGTTGTGATGTTATGTGGATGAAAATAGGAAACATGGAAGACCGGTGTGTTTTCCTATTCATGGAGCGACCAACATGTGAAACTATGTGTAAGTGTGAGGTTGTGAAAGAAAAAATTGTCTAAGAGGATTCTTGTAAGCATTGAGTGCGAGTATTGAACATTTCAGTGTTTGTTATGGAGTTGTATTGTCCCACTAAAGGCTGAAGCATTGTCTTCATGCATGAATATTGCACCATGTGATGGATACTAATACACTTGTAATTTATTTGTTGAGGTCGAAACTCATTGTTCTATGAGCAATAATTGCATTGGAAGATCATTGTCGCTACATTAAAGGAGCAACAATTTCTGCATGAAGAAGAATTCCAAGGTAGCTCATAAGAGAGTGTTACATTTGGTTTGAATTGGGTGTTATTATTCTGGAAAGTTGATGCAATTTTGTAAAGGATAGTGTGCCCCCCATACTAATGTCATAAAAATAAAATCCTCCAACCAATTATGAAAATTGTCCATCAATTGAGAATTGAATTCATGTCTATGTGTTAAGAATCTCTGTTGTTGAATTGATATTTGTAAGAGACCATCGTGAAAACAATAGCAAGAGTGATAGACAACATGAAAGGGAAGACAATTATGGTTATCTAATACCCACTCTGCAACTTCAACCTTGAGGGTTGTAATAATATTTCCCTTCCAAGTGTTTTTTCATGAGAATTTTATAGCTGCAACAAATCATAATTTGTCATTGAATAATGTGGTTTTTGTTGAAGCTTTCACTTGTTAACTTTAATGCAAGAGGAAGGCTACAAACCTTGAAGAAGGGAAGGTAATTTGAAGTTTAGAGTTTCTGGTTTCGGAATCTCCACAGTGAACATTTTTGTGTCAATGTTTCAGGTCTAGAACAAGACCCATCATCAAGACAAATTCTGTAAAATAGAGAGAGGAGAAAGACATTATAAATACCTATTCGAAGTCCAGGATACAGGCCGACCAACACAAAATTCAAATGGTATTTTTATGTTAAATACAAAAATCCATCTTTAAAAAGGTTTTAGAAATAACGACGTGTTACTAATAAAGAGAATGGCTTAAGATCATAAAAACAAGGGAATAAATTATATTTAAATAGGGAAACTAAAGGGGTAACTAGCTCCACGTAAATTAAAAGACAAGTTTTAAATTTATATTATTACTAAGGCAATATAATAATATAAAACAGGATTTATATTATTATGAAAATCATGGAGGAAACAGGGTTCTCCACGATTTTCTTATAACTACCACTGTCGTAGAGGTGGTCTAAATAATATAAATCATGTTTTATATTATTATATTGCCTTAGTAATAATATAAATTTAAAACTTGTCTTTTAATTTACGTGGAGCTAGTTACCCCTCTAGTTTCCTTATTTAAATATAATTTATTCCCTTGTTTTTATGATCTTAAGCCATTCTCTTTATTATTAACATGTCGTTATTTCTAAAACCTTTTTAAAGCTGGATTTTTGTATTTAAC
Source organism: Pinus albicaulis (assembly GCA_034641835.2). Classification (NCBI taxonomy): domain Eukaryota; kingdom Viridiplantae; phylum Streptophyta; class Pinopsida; order Pinales; family Pinaceae; genus Pinus; species Pinus albicaulis. The sequence continues at coordinate 827,937,316 of CM076574.1, read as the reverse complement.
ATAAAAATACCATTTGAATTTTGTGTTGGTCGGCCTGCATCTTGCACTCCGAATAGGTATTTATAATGTCTTTCTCCTCTCTCTTTTTTACAGAATTTGTCCTGATGATGGGTCTTGTTCTAGACCCGAAACGTTGACACAAAAATTTTCACTATGGAGATTCCGAAACCAGAAACTCTAAACTCTCACCACAGAAATCTGAAATCTATAATTTGAAGTTTTGAAAATTGGGGAACTTTTTTTTTAAAGTTCTAATCCTTTGGAAAACTCTTATTTAAATGAAGAAAACAAGTTAGACAGATGCAATTATGAATTGGAAGCTCAATATTTAGACCTTGCTAGACGGAGAAAACTTTTGTCCCATTTTATCTAGACATGAAGACAAACATATAGCCTTGGAAAGCTTAGTTCGATATTGGGAGGAGATCATGAAAGCAAAAAAAAACTTTGCAAGACATCCAAGGAGACATAGGATACTCTCAAAGGTTTGTACGATGAAACCAATATGAATTGAATTTTTTTCTTAAAAAGTAAATTACTTTCAATAAAAACAAAGGAGAATGAGAACGTAAATAACTTTATTTCTAGAATTAAAGATCTGAAAGAGAAACTTGGTGATATTGGTGAAAATATCTCAAGCATATATTTGGTAATTATAATGTTGAATGGTATGTTAGAAGAATATCATATGTTTATTATAGGTCTTTTATCCCGAGAAACAACTCCTACATTTGATGAACTCATGGAATTCTTCTACAAGAGGATGAACGAAGGAAAAATCTTAATTGAAAGTCTTCAAATTCATACTTAACATTCATGGTGAAAGGGAAACAATATTCGAGACGAAATCTATGGGAAATAATTAAGGGAAGTAAGCCACCATGTGTAAAGCCACATCAAGGTATGACACCACTAAATTTTGATGTTAATGTTAAAAGGAATGATGGATGTTTTTAGTGTGGTAATTTTGGACACTATTCTAAAGATTGCTTTAAAAGAAGTATCATGATTCTAAACAAAGAAACATAAGGTATACTAGTCATTTTGCTAATAGAGTAGCAACAATAAATGATAAGTTCAATAACCTTAGATTATTTATTTCAAAATTTTCCCTGTTTGTTGAAATAAACAACTAAAATGCATGGTTTATTGATTATGTTGCACCCATTCATATGTCCTATAATAAAGCCCCATTTGAAAATTGTCATGAAATAAATAATGGTACTAATATATATCTTGGGGATGATCGCTCACATCAAATAAATGATATGGTAATGTATTTGCAACATCACCAAATGGTTCTTTTAAACAAATTCAAAATGTTGTGTATGTTCCTAGTATAAAGAACAAAGAAAAATTTGGGGGCTAATATTTGCCAGTGGGCCAATTTTCCATGCTTTTTCTAGAAAAAAGATTCGTCAAATTCCATTTTTTCTAAAAATGATTTGCCCAAATTTTATACTATAAAATTATTTTATATCACAATCGCTAAAATTTTATAAAGACAATATAAAATCATTAGAAATTTGAATATATTTCTACAAAATTATATCCAAACATTCTATAGTTTTCATAATAGGGACTAGTAATATTTTCCAAGTATTTAAACTTTAAGATATTTTTTCTTGCTTAAATTTTCCTTGATAAGGAAGAACTTAATCTCAATTTTGACCATAATAAATCTAGATTTGAAGGTACAATTTGTAAAGTCACATTTTGTGTTGAAATATATGCATGATCATTACAATATTATTGCACCACAAGTTAGAGTTAGAGATTTATGCAACTTTCATGTGATGAGTAGGAGACATCAAGAGTTGGCATATAAAATTATAACACCATATGTCTTATGGCATCAAAGGTATGATATCCTTAATTATCATGACTTTTTACTACTTCAAAAATAAGGAATAGTGGAGGGACTTACATTACTTAAAAATTCTCATACTACATGTGAAGTGTGTGCATTAGGAAGCTGCATAGGGAAGAATTTGCTACTCATATAGATAAAAGAAAAAGAGACATTATTGAACTTATCCATACAAATGTGTGTGGTCCTATGCAAATAAGATCACTCGAAGGAGCATACTATTTCTTGATATTTATCAATGATTACACAACATGTACATAGGTTTATTTGTTGATAAAAAAAATCAGTGTATTTGAACCTCTAGTGAATTTAAAAAATGGTTGAGAAGTAAAAAATTAAATACAATAATATCCTTTAATTAAATCAAGGGGGAGAATATGTGTGAGGTGCACTCACCAAGTATTGAAAATCCCATGGAATTGTGAAATAGTATATAGTGCCATGTATTCCTCAATAGCATGGGGTAGATAAGAGAAATAACATAACCATAGTAGAATGTGCACAGAGCATGATAAAAGGTAATAATCTTACCAATTATATTTTGGCTGAAGCTATCAATACTATTGTTAATTTGAAAAATAAAAGTCCAACTAAAATTTTAGACCATAAAACTCATTTTTAATCTCCCTTTATGGTTGTAAATTAATAGGAATTCATTTAAGAATATTTGGAAGAAAACTATTTTCGCATGTTCCTAATGAATATAGGAGAAAATTTGATGCAAAGGCAATAAAGTGCATTTTTATTGGTTACTATTATGATCACAAACCATATAAGATGTTTTATCCTTTCACACATAAAGTTTTGGAAATAGAGATGTGGTATTTCATGAGCATGCAGATGAAGGTTGTAAGGTAGATATTTATGATGCATGGAATATTACTTATGATTATGATGATATTGTCAAAGAAGTAGTAGATGATAAAGAAGAAAAAAAATAGGAGGAAGAATCCAATGACATAGGCACTTCAAAAAACAAACATGCACTAAGAGGAGGATATGATTCACCACAAAATATAAGAAGAGGTGACAACATTGAAGCACCAAAGAGGTCATCATGCCAAACTGAACTACTTGTGAGGGAAAAATACTATTCCTTGATGAATGTCATAAAACCTTTGAATTTTGCACAAGATAAAGAGCACAAAGAATGGAGAGATGCAATGGAGGAAGCTTATGAGTCCATAATGAAAAACGGTACATGGGAATTAATAGAATATCTTGAAAAAAGTTCCCGTGGGATGAAAATGGTTGTTTCAAACCCAAATTTAATGTTTATGGTAGTATATTTAAATATAAAGTTGGATTAGTTGCAAAATTTTATTCACAAAAAGAGAGAATTGATTATGAAGACACTTTTTCACCTGCAGCTAAGCTAAATACCATTAGATTTATAATTGCATTAGCTACAAAACATAGTTGGAAACCACATCATCTAGATGTCAAGTATACTTTTCTAAATGGGGTATTAAAGGAAGAAGTATATCTTATTCAACTAGAAGGATTTGTAAATAAGGGTCAAGAGCGTCTTGTTTGTAAATTAAAGAAAGCTTTATATGGATTGAAATGAGCACCAATATCCAAGTATGTGAATATTGACTTTTTATTTCTTTAGAAAGGTTTTATGAAGAGTAAAAGTGGTCCTATCCTATATATCAAGTCAAATTGGAAGGTGCATGGTGTTTTGATTTCCTTTTATGTTTATGATCTTATTATAAAAGGAAATGCATCTAAGTTGATTGAAGAAATTAAAAGACAATTATCATGGGTTTTTGAGATGAAATACCTTAGTGAATTTCATTATTTCTTAGGTCTTGAAATATGGAGAGAATTGGTAAAAAATTGGTCACACAAAGAAAATATATAAGGAAACCACTTAAAAGGTTCAATATGAATCAATGTAGGATATCGTCAATTCCTTTAGAATAAAATGCTAAACTTTGCAGTGATGATGGGTCAAAAGAGATATATGGTACATTGTATCGTCATTTGGTGGGAAGTCTAAACTATCTCACTATAACCAAGATATACATAGTATAGTTAGTCAACATTCTTAGTCAAATTATGGCCAAGCCTCATGAAAGCCATTGGAAAGAAGCAAAGAGATTCCTTTGATATCTAAAAGGGACTATTATTTTTTGGTATTAAATATACTAATAAATTTGGTGTTGAGTTGACAGGTTATTCTCATTCAAATTGGGATGGAAATCTTGATGAGATAAAATCAACCACAAGATATGCATTCAGCTTTGGATCCAGGATCTTGTCATGGAACAACAAGAAACAACCAATTGTTTCTTTGTAATTAACTAAAATTGAGTACATAAACAAAGCTCTGTCAAACAAGTCAATAATCTTGTGTATCATGTCAAATTCAAGCACATTAAGACATATAAATGTAAGCTTATGCTGGACTGATCAAGGTGAGATTGAGGGGTAGCCTCTCAGTGTGAGAATTGTCTTACCTATGAGATGCATCATCAATATATTTTCTTTCAATATTTTGTTCCATTTTTTTATAATTTACATAGTAATTTTATAATCATATTTGGTAAACGTGAAAAGGTAAGCAATATTCACATGATATCATTTTCTATTTGAAAATTTGCATGGTAATTTCATAGTTGTATTAGGTAAATGTGAAAAGGTAAACATAGATTCACATGTTTTCATTTGTCATTTGATAATTTACATGGTAATTTCATAAATGTACTAGGTAAATGTGAAAAGGTAAACATAGATTTTGAAATGCCAGCCAGTAATATTCGAAATACCATCCATTGATGTAGAGGAGATGATGAGAATATGGTAGCATATTTAATTTATTATCATAAGATAAATATTTGGATTAAAAGAAAGATTAATTTTCCAACTTTCAAATTTAATTAATATTTCTTTTAATCCAAATATTTAATATTTCTAAGTTTAAAATATGTAAAAAAACTTAAGATTAAACTTAGAATAAGTTTTTTACATATTGATAAAAGTAAGATAAATAAGGATACAAATATAAAATTAATATGTGCCTAAATAAAGGTGTATTTTGCAATATACTTGTCATGACCCAAGGGGATCCACATAGTCAGAAGGTGCTTTTTCTGGGTGCATAATGACCTATCAATATTGCATCACTAACATGTTTCGCAACTACCTAGTGTAGCATGGTGTTACTCAACTCGAACTACACCTCGAAACAAGTTTACTTATATAAGCTATCTATTATTAATTACTTAGTAAAATATCACAACCCTTCAATATAGTGCAAGTAAAACACATTGTCATAGTACTGCAATTAAAAATTATTCATAAGAAACACTTGTAAAGAATTCACATCAATAACATCATCATCACAAATGTATAATGTGTATGAAACGACCCTTCGACCCTCCCATTTTATTAATTAATGTAAAAATTATTTACATGAAGGCCTTGAGACAAATACATGTTCCCTAATACAATAATCAATCTAAATAAAACTTTACTTATCCAAAAAAAACTTTCCAACCGACTCAACCAACCTGACAAGTCGTCTTCACTCTACTGCGACACCCTTTGGTTCCCTTCTTGGCCTGCTCAGTTCGCCTACCCTACCGAATACTAACCTAAGCTTCTTCACCCTTTAGTTCCGCTAAAAATCAAATTGTCCTTGCCTTTATTTACTCTACTTCTCCTTCTTGTGACTTCACACTTGTCCTTCTGACTTATGACTCATTTCATGTATTTTTTGTTATGTTCTATCTAATTTATGTCTCTCTCATATATACATGAATACACTCGTTTCATGTAGATCCATGACCCATTTCCTTCAATTATGTTGTCTTGTCCATTCCAGTGGCTCTTCATGTGACTCAGTTCATGCTGACTATACTATTGTTTGACTCATCCCAATCGGTTCACCCTCATTTGGTTCAACTACACCCACTCGGTCCATCCAAGTTGCTAAGTCCTGTTTGGTCCATACCCACTTTATCAATCGCTTGGTTCATCCATACTTGGGTCAATTTGTTCAGAATGGTTTTGGGGGTGAAATCCTTGGTCATGCTGTGATCTTGTGGTGAATGTGCCACAAAAAACCTGCATTCTCTCATCTCTACTTGATTTCCTCCTCACTTAGGTAAGTTGGGATGCTTGACTGTGTCGCGCCATTATGGTGCTTGTTCCACCAAGTCACCCTTGTACAAACCCATATGTGCTCAAGTGGAAACACCAAATATTGGTTTTTAGCCACTTGAATAGGTGTATTATTACACATTCCTCTTAGTTATTCTTCATCATCGAAGCCTTGGTCCATTTCTAAACCTCCAATGGAATCCACTATAATGGTGAATTGTTTTCATTATAGACATCATAAATGGTGCAATGTGGATGTCTCTCTTGGGACACACCTTAGTTAAAGGCACACCCAACTCTAGGGCGTAAAAATACCTTAGTATAGTTGAATATATTAGAACCTTAGTTCCATTTTTTTAACTTGGAATGAAATCACGGGAAAACCGAGAGTACTTCCCCACATTTTGTGGATGTAAACTGGGTAAATTGTTGGCCCTAATTTTGGGGCCTTTCCCCAAGGGAATAGAAAAGAGTCAAACCCTTTATCAGCAACGACTAGCAACAATATCAAAGAACTTAATGTCTAGCTCTAGACCACTTGAGCTAACCCTTGAGGCTATTAGAACCTTAGTTCTAATATATATGAATTAAATGTAATAGTTTGTATAAAATTAAAAATAAAGTAAAATAAAATTATTGTGTTGTCAAAATATATATATCAAGTATATGCAAAAGAGTATATATCAATGTAAATTTTAATTCAAAATAATTTAAATATAAATAATATTTATATTTATATTTTAGTTTTTCTTAAATAAATTGATGATGAATGTCCACTAAGACCTATATGGTTTATCAAACCTTTAGAAGATATTAGATTAACTATAATTATTTAAAATTGTATTCTTATGTTCAAAACGAAGTGAGAGAAATGTTCCCATATAACCATAGTTTTGTTGAGCTAAAAGGTCGAGAAGGTTGGTAGAGTGACAAATATTTTAAAAATTAGATCGAATTTGACTATAAGATAATTAGTTTTCATCTTCAACCTTCTTAATATTACAAATGTGACACACTCTTTCATTCTACGATGTTTTGAGAATTGACCAATGCCCAATTTAACTATGAAGCTTGTGAGAATGAGTTATAATCTTCGCAATGGTCATTTTCTTCTTAACACTAGTAAAGACAAAGCGACAATTTTGGTTTTCAAGATTGGGGTTGATCATGTTAGAGTTGGTATTTTCCAATAATTATTTTCCCGATGAGCTTTCTATAGTGATTTGTAAGTTCAGGTAAGGATTTATATCTTCCCAGTTGTTATAGTTAACTTTTAACTAACAATAATCCTTCTCCATTATTATATAATGGATTTTTTCTATGTACTTTTACATGAGTAATTAATACTCTTACCTAGTATCAAAGCGGGCATTTCTTACCTTGTTGATATTTTTTTTGGGGGGTATTGTGATATTTTTTTCCCCATTAGATACGAATGGGGATTCCATTTTATTTTTTTTAGTTGTTGCTGAGCGTAATCAATGTTTTTTCTTACGTATTGAGCAGATCTATTCGCAAATCAATTAATGCTTTGCCCATACTTCATTGAAAATAGCACAACCTTGATGTCTTCTTGAAGTAGAGATTAATTCTCTAAAATTTAGTTTCCTGAGTCACACACAATCTCATATTCCTCACACAACACCTTGATATATCTACTAATCCATCGAGTGAAGCCACCTTCCTTCCAAAATATTGACTTACTTCTCTGGAGATGCAGGAGCATCTAGCCTCAAGTTAAATTTGTAATGTAATTCAAGGCTAAGGTCTTGACATTGGTCCAATAGGGACATTTTATTTGTATAATCATTATAAAGTCTTCTAAAAACTTCATAGTTCACAAGTATTATTCTAAAAGGTTCTAGATAGGTGTTGACTCATTAGTTAAAGAGATTAGTCATAATGAACTATGTAACAAATCCCTGAGATGGAGGGATGACTCTAGAAGATTTAGAAAATAGATTAGGATTGAGAGGAGAAGATAGAGTTGGTTTAAAAGCTAATAAATGACAAACCACTTTCAGTTAGATAGACGCGTAAATAAGTGTGTGAAGTGTGATAGGGTAAGAGGAATCCTACAAAGAGAGAGGAGAAGCCCGAGAGACAGAGAGGGTTCTCTATAGGAAGAGAAGGCAATGCAAAGAGAGAATTAGCTAAAGCTAAGTTGTAAGCAGGTTTTATTGTATTTTTAAATTTGTTAATTAATGAGAAATCAAATTTCATTATGACTTTTTGTCATTTCTGTTATGTGCCGAGTGATCCATAATGGAACGAATTCCTTTTACGTGTTGAGTTTTCTGTAATTGAGAAATTATGGTTTATGTGTAATAAACCATTGTTATGTGAATTTTTATTAAAGAGTAAGTCTTTCTGAGTGATAAGGACTTAGTGGTCGGGTAGAATCTGTACGATTCCATTCCGGGAGGTAATTTTTTGATGCTCTGTGAGAACAAATGAAGTGTAGATAACAATTGTACGCAGGCCGAGAACGAGAAGAAATCAAAATTAGAGATTTGGAGAAGAAAATACAAAGGGTGTTTTGTATTCAAGCTCAATACAATGTATTAGTTATATGAATAACCAAAAGAACAAGCTCAAGAGAGATCAACGCTTTTGAAGACTAAATAATGCTCAAGAAGGATAGCGGAGATGCAAAGTAGTTATGGTCAAAGAAAACAGAGAAAAGACTAAGGCGGAAAAACCTTTAGAAGATTTCCAAAGGAAGGAAATGAACGGCGAGGATTAAGTCACAAAAATCCAAGGCAAGAGACCGATGGCTAAGATTACATCGCAAAGTTAAATTGGGGAGATTGCGAAGCAGATACGTGTCGGGCAGAGTAGCCAAGCACACATCACAAATTGACGATTTTAACATTTAAGTTTAATTCATCACAAGTTAAGTGATATAAATTGCGATGTGATGAAGGACGAGCAGTGAGGACCATTAGATCTGGGTCAAGATAAATGATGGAGGTTAAATCGCAAGCAGAGCGATTTCGCACATCGACGATTATTAAGTTTAGGTGTTAAGGACTTTTCAAGTTAAACAAATTAACTTGCGATGCAATAAAGGGAAGAGCCACGTGTCAGCCTAGCGCTCAAGCACATATCGCACGTCAACGATTTTAGTGTTTAGCACTAAGGCATCACATGATAAGTTAAATTATTTTGATGCAATAAGGATTGAAAGTTGTGGTGTGGTTAAGGGGAGCCACGTGTCGACATAGCGATGAAGAGCATATCGCACATCGCAATTTTTTGTGGTTGTTGTTAAGAGTTCACACGGTAAGTTATCTTTGGTTTGATGCGATATGATCGCATATCACACAAGATAAGGGTTACTTTTAATTGTTAAACTTTAAGTTCTATGATTTGCGATAAGTTTTAAAAGGTGCGATTAAGCATGATTGGTCACTGTTTGGGTGGGCCATAACCCACAAGGTTGTATTGTGAACGTGATGCCGTGTTTGTAATACGGTTTAAATATTAATGAGATATAGTTGGTAATACCATAAATGATGCCACGGGTAATGTAAAGAGTCAGCCACGATATAAAGGTAAATTTTATTTCTGTGCATAAATTAAAGTGAATACTCTTTTACGAGTATTGGATCTCGAGAATGGGCAGACTTATTAAAATTTTATGCTTATGTGGGTAAAGAGGCCTTTTGGCTACATCATTTTGGTATCAAAGAAGGTTAAAGATATTTTGGGAGAAAGTTAGAGAATAAATGCTATTCAGAGGAAAAATCGGGACAACAAGAGTTCTTTGAAGAGAACAGAACAGTAAAGAGATAGAAGGAAAATCTACTTTGGGAGAAAGTAGATCAGATTATTGAAGGATAGAAAAGAGAAACTGTAATAGCAACGTGTTCGGAAAATTGGATAGTGAGGTATGGTCTTCATGCTGTTAGTTAATTAAAGATGAATTAATGAAAGAAATACTGTGAAGATGTTTGATAATTGTAGCCAAGAACAAGCAGAGTTTTTGATGATGATAATAATGAACCTATCTAGCTAGAGATTGGAAGAAATGAGAGAGGTGACTGAGTGCAGTAGCCAAGGGAGCAACGAAGCTCTATAAGGTTCAAGAGAGTGAACCAAGAGAGAGAATGCCTATGAAGAGATCAAGCTCAGGGAGGAATCTTGATAGGGAAATGAGTAGCAAGAGGAGATTGCTACAAGAGAAGGCTATGTTGTAGATCACCAATTGAGCATAGATTATCTCATGAGGAAGATGACCATGGAGGGTAATAGAAGAGGTTCTAGAGAATTCCATAAAGGTAATATGAGTAATGAAGAGCGAGAGAGAAATATTTAAGTGAGGAGAATATAGTTGAAAGTACTACAGGGATGGCTACAAGAGAAAGAGAATGAGGACCAAATATATGGATGGAGAATGAGGAAACAAGTTAGATGGAACCTATTGCAAAAGGGATGGAATGTCAAACTGATAAACAAGTTCAGAGAACTTGAGAAGAGACATATTGACTTGTTGGAGAAGGAGAGACTCAAAGGAGTTGAGTCACACCAATAGAATTTGTTGAAATACAGAGTGTCCATTGTAAACTGGGGTATGAAAGACTGATGCTTAAAGCATCAAATGAGGCCAAAAGGTCTTGTATTTTTAAAACTAATATTTTGTGTATGTCTGCAAGTACATCACAAGATGATGAACAAACTTTAGAGTTTGTTAGGAAGAAGGAGCAGAGTCTGAAATATATTCATATTAAGACTGAGATAGCAAGAGCTCAGAAACAAAAGGAGACAGAGAGGTCTCATGGAATTGTGCACCATAATATTGGAGTTGGTAACAGTGAAGATTGGAATAGAAGATATGAGTTAAGACTTGAAGATAAAGAAAAAATATTTACTGTGCCTAATGAGTTTAGAATTTTTAACCATGGTGATTTAGACATGTGTGTAGATTTAGCAGAAGGAGCAGGGCCATCTGATGATTGGTAAAAAACAAGTGAAGATATTGAAAACTGTGTAAAGTTTCCAAATTCTACTCCAATTGAAATTTTTGAGTTATATAGAAAGTTAGACCTTCAAAGAAGAAAGTTGGAAAAGCAGAGGATATACACTCATGATAAATTGTTGAATAAGGAAGACAAAGAAATTATCATGAATGAAAATCATGAAGAAGAAGATAAAGATGCAAGAATGGTAATAAGATTTTAGAAAATTGACATTACAGAGGAAGGAGTTCATTATTGTGAACCAGAGAAGGGAGACATCCTTGAAACAAAAGATATGGAGCAGAGACTAGCTAGCAACATTGTGATTTCTTTGGAGAATTTAAATAAGGATACTAATGTGCTGACAAAGGAGTTAGAGGAAAAATCGGAGAAGCATACTGAGATGTTGCCAGAGAAGGAAAAGGAAATATTGCATTATTTTTTCCTGATAATTGGTTTATGATTACAAGTTTTGATGAAGATGAGACAGATTTTTCAGAAGTTGAAGGAGAGCCAATTTTAGAACTAAAGAAGATTGGAAGTTGCCAGGTAAGGCATAATGATGAGAAAGATATAAAGCATGAAGATTCCATGTTTGAAGAAGCTGAATTAAATGTCACAATTAGTCAAGGAGTTTAAGGACAATCACTGAAGGTTGTCAAGGAAGAGAAAGAAAAATATGCTTGAATTTATGAACAACATAGTGATATATTTGAGAGGAATCAAGTAGAAAGTGAGTTACTAGAAGAATCTAAGTATGAGAAAGGAAATTTAGAAAATGATATGGAAATGTCTCAAGTTGTGAAAGAGGTAGGAGCAGATACTAGTTTTCCAAACTTGATTATGTTTGCTAGTATACAAAAAAGAGTGAATGAGTATATTACTACAGCCAAAGAATCAAAAGAAAATTTATTTTTTGAAAGTAAATTTTCAGGTAGTGAGCAGAAAAGGATGTTGCAGATGGAGATATATTAAGAGATATTCAGGAAGTATGGGAGACAACAATGTCAGGAGTAATATTTGCAGCAGTAAATTGAGTAATTCCAAGTGAAAAAACATAAATTGAAGCAAGAAGAGCTGAAGAAAGAAATCAGCAGTTTAGTGATGAATGGATAAAGTGCATCAAAGTGCAATGGAAAAGTAAGGAAAACAAAATTAGGTTGTAGCAGCAAACTAAATTACAAGAAGCCATAGATGAACTATGGAACCTAATGCAGATACATAAGATGAGTTGTAGCAGAATGGAGAAAGCATTCCACTATGGAATTGTTTAGAAAGTGAAGAACAATGAAGGTAGAGACAGTGGAGCACTACAATACAAAGCATGGAAGCGTGGAATATTGCAGTTGAAGAATGATGAAGACATGCAGCTTATGGACAACAGAAAAAAAGAGTTTGGGATCCATGAGAAACAAGGACAGAAGCTACATGATCAGGTGATCATGGATCTTCTTTCTACTTTGGGAGTCTGATGTAGGAGCATATGGCCTCAAGTTAAATTTTTAATGTAATTCAAGGCTAAGGTCTTGACATTGGTCCAAGAGGGACATTTTCTTTGTATAATCATTGTAAAGTCTTCTAAAAACTTCATAGTTCATAAGTATTAGTCTAGAAGGTTCTAGATAGGTGTTGAATCATTAGTCAAAGAGCTTAGTCATAATGAACTGTGTAACAAATCCCTGAGATGGAGGGATGACTCAAGGAGATTTAGGAAATAGATTAGGATTGAGAGGAAAATATAGAGTTGGTTTAAAAGCTAATAAATGACAAACCGCTTTCAGTTAGATGGAAGCGTAGATAAGTATGTGAATTGTGATAGGGTAAGAGGAAGCCTGCAGAAAGAGAGGAGAAGCCTGAGAGATAGAGACGGTTCTCTATAGGAAGAGAAGGCCATGTGAAGAGAGCATTAACCAAAGCTAAGTTGTAAGAAGGTTTTATTGTATCTGTACATTTGTTAATTAATGAGAAAACGAACCTCAATATGACTATGTGTCATTTGTGTTGAGTGATCCATATTGGAACGAATTCCTTTTACGTGTTGAGGGATCCCTAATTAAGAAATTATGGTTTCTATGTAATAAATCATTTTTATGTGAATTTTGATTAAATATTATGTCTTTTTGAGTGATAAGTACTTAGTGGCTGGGTGGAATCTGTATGATTCCAGACCGTGAGGTATTGTTGATGTTGTGTGAGAACAAATGAAGTGCAGATAACAATTTTATGCAGGTCGAGAAGGAGAAGAAAGCCAAATTAGAGATTTGGAGAAGAAAATACAAAGGGTGTTTTGTATTCAAGCTCGAGACAGTGTAATGGTTATATGAATAACCATAAGAACAAGCTCAGGAGATATCAATGCTTTTAAAGACTAAATAAAGCTTAGGAAGGATAACAGAGATGTAGAGTAGTGGTGGTCGAAGAAAATAGTGAAAAGACTAAGGCAGAAAAACCTTTAGAAGATTTCCAAGGGAAGGAAATGAACGCCGAGGATTAAGTCACAAAATCCAAGGCAAGAGATCGACGACTAAGATTACATCGCAAAGTTAAATTGGGGAGATTGCGAAGTGGATACGTGTCGGGTGGAGCAACCAAGCGCACATCAGAAATCGACGATTTTAACATTTAAGTTTTGGTCATCGCAAGGTAAGTGATATAAATTGCAATGTGATGAAGGACGAGCAGTGAGGACCATTAGATCTGGGCACAGATAAACGATGGAGGTTAAATCACAAACAAAGCAATTTCACACATCGACGATTATTAATTTTAGGTGTTAAGGACTTCGCAAGTTAAACAAATTAACTTGCGATGCGATAAAGTGAAGAGCCACGTGTCGGCCCAACGCTCAAGTGTATATCACACATCGAAGATTTTAGTGTTTAGCAGGCATCAAGCGATAATTTAATTTGTTTGTGATGCGTTAAGGATTGAAAGTTGTGATGCAAGGAAGGGGAGCCACATATCAGCATAGCGATGAAGCGCATATTGCACATCGCTGTTTTTTGTGGTTGTTGTTAAGAGTTCACACGGTAAGTTATGTTTCCTATGATGCGATGTGATTGCATATCACATAGGATAAGGGTTATGTTTAATTGTTAAATGTTAAGTTCTGCGACTTGTGATGCGTTTTAAAAGGTGTGATTCAACATGATTAGTCATCGTTTGGGTGGGCCATAACCCACAGGGTTGTATTGTGAACGTGATGTCATGTATGTAATACGATTTAAATATTAATGAGATATGGTTGGTAATACCATATTCGATGCCAACGGTAATGTAAATAGTCAGCCACGATATAAAGGTAAAGTTTATTTCCGTGCATAAATTAAAGTGAATACTTTTTTACGAGTATTGGATCTCGGGAACGGGCAGACCTATTAAAAGTTTCTGCGTATGTGGGTAAAGCAGCCTTTTGGCTGCATCATTTGGTCTTCTATAAGTTTCAAATCTTGCATTTTTTGTGACAGTAGTTGGTAGGGATTCTTGGCATGTGATTTCTAAATGAAAGGTTGAATGATCCAAGGTGTTGCCAAATTATTTTATCTTGGAGATCACAAGCTAGTAAATACCAAGGCTAATGTAACATTGCAAACAAGGAAATATCTTATGATGAATTCCTCTTCATGATGCCATGGGCATTGCTCTTATTAAATGGCCACCTGATAGGCTCCTATGTGGAAATTGTTTTGTAGGGAGAATAAGGCGTATAACTTGCTATGTTTGACTATTTACCATTCAAGAGAATGGAATGCATGGATGCAAGAACTATGATACCACACGAGTTTTCATGTTGTCTTACTTAATCCAAAAGAAGCAGGTTTCTCTCCAAGAGCACACAATATTTTCGAAGACATGATATGATCAGATACGATCTTGTTAAGGTATTTTATTAAACCTAATAAGTCAAAATCCTCCATTTGGTGAGATTGGTTTAATCACAAAGATCTAAAATCACTAAACCAAATCTATATGCCAAATGGATATATTCTTTCCTTTGTGGTTGTTTCAGATCCAATCTTACCTGATTCATTTGAGTTTGTATGATTATGTAACACACCGTCCCACCCCCTTGGGTTATTGTTTGTAAGTGAAAGGTATTACATCAAAATTTACCCTATCTCCAATGTCTTTACAAGATGGGTTCATAGAAATTATCATTTTGCAACTTCATTGAAACACAAAACAAAAGCCACGATCATGACCAGTTCATCAAGATATTTTTTGCGATGTAATTTTTATCTCTATCTGGTGCCCATAGCAAAATTTATTCTTATTCAAATATTGACCATTTAATTCTCTCGACACATCATCCAACCATCCATGTGACCATCCAAGTGGTATGCATCATGTTTCCACGTCGTATGCCACATCATATCGCACCCATCCACGTCAAAGCACCATCATCATTGTGTCCAAACTCAAAAAGGGCGCAATGGAGTGAGGCACTAGAAAAAAGGTGTACCTCTCTCCAATTAATGGAAATATCTATGTTTCCTTTATTAACGTGTAAATCCATTCAAACATGGGGCTAAATCCCTCACTACTTCCCCACTGACATGAGAGATTTGTATCATACACATGGTCCATATTCATTGCAGGCCCCCCTCCCCTTCCCGATAGTTAACAAGGGGGGTGAGAGGTTCACAATTTTTCATATATGTGACTAAACCACTCAAGAGTTTCCCTGTATCACTTTATCCATTTTTCCACTTACACACATTGATGGCTTATATTAAGTGTGAGGCCCCTATACCTTCCAATATATAATGAGAGGGGGGTCTGCACTAGTCACTTGTTGGTTGTCAATAAATGGAACATATTTTCTTCCCGCATTTTCTATCAAGAACACACACCACCTTGAAGGCTCTCAATGGATCTTGGTGCTAGACAGAGAGCATGATGGAGAAAAATTAATGGGAAATTTCCCATGTAACCAGGCCAAACTGACATTATGCATTTCATTAATTTTGACGTGGTGTGACATATGGTACCACCTAGTAGCCACACCACCCACTTCCACATCACATGCCTCATTTTCCCCTTGTTAACATTATGTTGATGGCATGATGATGTCACCCTATGACGTAGCATCCTATAACAATGCCATGTGTCACCCAGAACAGACCTTTTAGCCATCCCACTAGGCCAATTTTACCTACCATGTATCATTGCCAAGAGATGCCACGTCAAAATGATTCCACACAAACTACTTCTTGGTGTTCACATATCCCTATCCAGTATGCATGGAACTTGACACCTCAACTCATCTAGCAGGTTATCCATGGTCAAGTCCCCTTTTTCATTTCAAAAATTCCACATTATATTAATTTTGGCAGAGCCATGCTTAGCTACTCCACCATACTTGTATATCATTGCGCCTAACACCATTGCATTAGGGTGTGAGAGGGGATCATGCCTAAAACGAGTGCTACATGATGGTAAACTATTTTTTATGTGATGGAAGAACTCTTCATCACGTTCTTTCTATTATGGTGCCAATTCTCTAACACGTTACTACTCGGTGATGGGCGCGAAATGAGATTAATTCATTAGGGGAATTTTGAGGTTTAAAATGGGCCTCCTAAGGAAATTATAAAATAATGGTGGAAATAATAAAATAAGATTAGATTACATGATCAAATTTTAGAGGGAAAAAAGAAAAAACTACTTTTTCAACTCATATTTTCAACTTATCTCCCTATTTTTTTACTCAAATTTTGATCAGGAGTACTCATTGGATGAATAATTTGTTTACTCATCCAAGGAGTACCCATGTTGCATACTTTCGATGGACCCTGCTACACGAAAAATGAGAAATACATGAAAAACATGATTTCAATCACGTTATTCCATGTATTTCTCATTTTTTGTGTAGCAGGGTCCATCAAAAGTATGCAACATGGGTATTCGTTGGATGAGGAATTAAATTTTTCACCCAACGAGTACTCCCACTTGAAATTTGAGTAAAACCTTAGGGAGATAAGTTGAAAATAAATTTGAAAAAGTAGTTTTCTTATTTTATTATTTTTTAATCTTTTTATTTTTAACCCCAAAAATAGTGAATCATCCCCCATGGTTGACATCATCATCTTGAATCCTGTTGGTTCTTATAAATTTTATTTTGGTTGTACGTTTTTCTTAGGAGGCCCATTTTCGACTTCAAAAGTTCTCTAATGAATAATCCATGGATTAGCACTTACCCTATTTGCTAACTCTGAAATTAAGAAAACTAATCGTGATTAACCTATGATTAAGGGACACGATGATTCCTTCATTATTTGGTGAGTTTTCCCAAACTTATTTTAAGAATATCACATGATTTATTTGGCCCAATTATGAGCCCAAAATCATGCAGCCTCAGGTTTAGAAGGCTTACACACCTTTGTGGATTTCAGAAGCCCTTAGCGGTCTCAAGAATTTCTCACTACCATTATTGTGATTAAATTGAATCCTTCATGCACGCATGATCATTCCAGGCATAAATCATATCCTTAATGAAATAATTAATGAGTATATTGTTAGGATTTACCGCAGAAATAAAATATTTACCGAGAGAAATAATAATCATGAAAAAGAACCAGCAACAAAGTGTAAACAATAGGCACAGATGTTTAACTGGGAAAAACCCAACCAATGAAATTTCATTAAACGTTGGCCAAAACCCTGGCCAATCCGGCCAAGTGAGTTCACCGCCACATTACAATGAAGTATTCCTAGCCTTTTTTATAGTCTCCATTACATGCAATACCATGGGCCAAAACCATGGGTGCACAAAACCATGTGCCCCAAAACCACTACTATTTACCCTAGTAAACTTTGACTCTATCCCAAGTCAAGTTTACCTAACAATTCCCCCCTTAAACTTGACTTGGGGATTATTGACTAAATCCAGCCAAACCTGCTAGATGAGACAACCCCGCTCACTCTAGCTCTTCCCCCCTCGAATTTTTACCCAGGGTAATTGTTAACTTGACATCCCCCCTATCACCTAGGTCTAACCCAGACTTTACCAGTGATTTACCCAGGGGTACGCATGCCATACCAGGTCTTACAGCAGTATGCCCATTTACATGTAATAAAATTAACTCCATTATATATATATATATATATATATATATATATTTGTTTCATTGCTGCTATCCTTTGTGTAACCATTCTTATACATTCATTCATGATGTCCTCTCCAAAAAGGACATCATAGTTGTACATCAGTGTCCATATAAAAAGAACCCATCTACCGAGTTACATGGGTCACCAGCCTCTGTAACCGCCAGTCCTCTAGGAATTCTCTTCAGATACATGGCTCATCAATTTTAATTAATTCACCTGCAAATATCCTCTCTCATTTTGACATTCTTCAAAGCATTTGATTGAAACATTCTATCAAACACTTTGCTCTCCTAACGTAGCTAATGGCTTGCTATTCTAGCACATATTCTCTCATATCTCATGGATCTCTGAGCCTTTTCATGCACATGTATGCTTACACCATAAGTGGTTCCCTAGGTTGTTTCCATCCCATAAATTCATTCAACATAAAAAAAAAATCGATCATGCCATCTAACTTTGAATACTTACGAACCTCATTGACGCATCAACTCCAACAGCTGCTCACCCACACCCCATGCCCGTTGCTTGCCGCGATCTTCCCATCCATAGACAGAGCATACTTGAGCACAGAGAAAAGGAAACCCCAACGCACTCCTGTACAAACTCTCCAACGCAATTGTTTTGCTTGGCAATAGATCATTGTCTTCAAGGAACCGATGCATTATCACCATCACTGTGCCAATAGCTCAAACCAGAAATGCTAGCTCCTCATGTATGTGTTTCTCTCCCGTTTCCACTGCTGGGCTGCCTGATTTCCATGGTGTCATTTCGACCTCGAGCGTGCATCCGATCTTATTCCAGATCGGCATCTCATATCGAAATATCAGGCAGGAAGGAATGCAATCGGCGTGATACATATGGAATTCAATTTTCATATTTATTCTGCACAAGTTCGGCCTCTACGCTCCATGTCATGGCTGCCCAGTCTCATGACAAGCAACCTTTAGCCAGTCTGATGGCCTTCTGCCCACTTATGCACATCTCATGCTCTAATAATTACCCCAAATAGATTTGGTCATGCATAAACTATGGAGATCCTTAAAAATTATTCACAAAAAACTGCATGGAGCCACCATTACGTCCACCATATTCATGGCTGCTCCACTCTGATTCTACGACTATAATGAAAATTCTCTGCCTGATATCAGCATCACTAGTATTATTTTCACATTCTCCTCGGAAGAAACACATATGCACCTTCGTGGAGCTTGACTCGAAAATACATCCATTTCTTGCGGATCGTGTTGCTCGCCTCT
This sequence comes from Pinus albicaulis, assembly GCA_034641835.2. Taxonomy (NCBI): domain Eukaryota; kingdom Viridiplantae; phylum Streptophyta; class Pinopsida; order Pinales; family Pinaceae; genus Pinus; species Pinus albicaulis. The sequence goes on along the minus strand of CM076574.1, from coordinate 827,918,009 downwards.
GCCAGTAACTCCGACATCGTCAAGGCGTTCTGATCCACCATTTCTAACCATGGCCTCGGCTGTGATAGAGCATTTATTGCATGGCTTCCAATAGCTTGGAAATGTTGATCCTGACTGCCACCAGAGTCCAAAATTTACGTTTGTTGACCATTAAAATTTATGTAACGATCCTTTTCAGCGTCAAATGTAATGGGATATGCCTCCTTCACACGCAAATCTAGATCGTCAACATCAGATCTGCCAGATCTAAACAAATTTCGCACAATATCCAGCGTCTTCATCCAACGTCTTCACATCGGTGGTTCTCATAGCCTTCTGAGAAAATTTCCTGATCTCTTAACGGCCATCCACACTGGTATTCTATCAAAATCGACCTTCAATACACTAGAAGGAGGGTTCATTAATTTCTGCATTTATTTTTCCATTCACTAGGCCAATAAAAAAACCTTTGGAACAAAAACGTCCCTTTGAAGCCAAAACCTGGACCATGGCTCTGATACCATTTGTTAGGATTTACTGCAGAAATAAAATATTTACCGAGAGAAATAATAATCATGAAAAATAACTAGCAACAAAGCGTAAACAATAGACACAGATGTTTAACAGGGAAAACCCCAAACTCTGGGGGAAAACCCAACCAATTAAATTTCATTAAACATTGGCCAAAACCCTGGCCAATCCTGCCAAGTGAGCCTTCACCGCTCACCTCCAGGCCTACATTACAATGAAGTCTTCCCAGCCTTTTTTATAGGCTCCATTACATGCAATACCATGGGCCAAAACCATGGGTGCACAAAACCATGTGCCCCAAAACCACTACTATTTACCCTAGTCAACTTTGACTCTATCCCGAGTCAAGTTTACCTAACATCTATGATATATATATATATATATATATATATATATATATATATATATATATATATATATATATATATATATATATATATATATATATATATATATATATATATATATACATACATATTTACCATACAATATCGCATCCATTAAACCATGATTTAAGGTATCAAATATGAAATTATATGGATAGAGACTCATGTTAAACCTCCAATAAGTCAACCAAAACACTTAAAAAACAACACATCAAGTCTTGAGTGAGAGATACTTATTCACAGTTATATTATGCAAGCATGGCATTACACAAACCATAAAAACTCACTACGTTTATAAAACATTCATACATAGTGTTAACCATAGCCTTTTAATGGCCTTTAAGTAGCAACTGCTCAAGATATTCATGCATATAATAGCTAAGAAAGAACATAGAATCATCACAATTTGTAAGCATATGAACCATTAAAGCATTGTTATTAACATCTATCTACATGTCCTCAAGCGACCAATCACATTTGCACACACACACTCATATTAAAGAGCATTCATAACATCCACATAAAGCTATTAATTCCAACATATCCTACAGAACATCAAGGAATATTACCTATCAAGGACATGCAACAATATCTACTGACCATTCAAGATAAAATAGAACCAATCAAAAGTCATTAACATACCAGTCCAGGTAATTAATTTATTTCCATTGTAAAGAAGCCATGGAACTTATCTAAATGGCTAAATATGGCTATAAACTAGAGGTGGGACGTTAACTCTCCACCCAACCATAGGCTAGTTGCACCACATTATTTCTTGCAGCTATCCAACCCTGATACATATCCATGATCCAAGGGATTTTAATTAGAATCAATTGGAATGAAGCTCAGTTATAGGAGTACGGGGTCACTTTTTAGGTGGTTTATATTGTATCCTCAAGGAAATCATTGCAGGAACCTATAGGTCACTATTTGGGTGTTTTATAAGCTTACTTGAAAACACTGAGTATTTTATCATCCCTCTCAAAAATCTCTCAGTGGTTTATCAGACCTTTCAACAAGCACCCAATTGAATTGCTACCTTGCCTAGTGGTTTATCAACCATAAAACAAGAACCCCTCACTCAAAAATCTCCTCTAATCCTTCCATGATCCTTCCAATATTGGCCACACACAACCTACAACATCATTACACCAATACATGGAATTGAATCCCACCATCCTTAATAGCCTTTCTCCAGTGCTCATCATTCATGCTCTTGGTCTTGCCAAAAAAATCTCTCTATAACGTTCTCTCACATGTTTCTCCTCTTGTTAGTTTTTTTTGTTTTTCACATTAACTCTTTTCTTGTCTCCAACTCTTCATATCCCCACTCAACTATTTGATTTTGTTGGAAAAAAATTATGAAACAGTAGAGACCCTGGATTTAGGCATAGGGACCAACAAAGGGTTCATTGTAGTCTCACATAACGCTATAAATTTTACCTTACTCAAATAGAATAAGGATCCTCACCTGAGGCATGTCACGAGCTTACTTAGTTAATGGATTGGAACTAGGTATCATAGGAAGCTGTGCATAGGCTAACAGTTCCATTTAACTTAGAAATACAACATCAGATGTATAACCATTGTGAAAGACAATGAACAAATGCTTCAAAGGAACACAAATTATAAACATGCATTCATAATAAAAATTTTAAAAGGGCCCCATAAAATAAACACATGAAAATCCATAAAAATCCCTGCAACTCCTTTTCATAAGTGTCAACCATCAATACATCATTACATTCAGGCTCTAAGGCCTTTCTGATAGAGACAGGAAATCAGAATACAAACTAATTCGAAATTAGATAAACACCGAACATGGCTAATCCCATAAACATAGCGACAAAATTTCAGTACACCAAAAACCTTCTCCTCCTTCGTTTTTCCATTTTATCTAGATTTTATGCACTTTGATTGCATAAACTATTGGTTTCTTCCTTATATGCCCCAACCTTTCCTTATCGATTGTTTTTTTGCTTGGTTGTGACTGCTCCCTCTCATGTTGATGGTTGTTTCGGCTGAATTGTGACTCCATGTGTCCCTGTTTTCTCTAGCCAACCTTCTGCAACTAAAAAATCTTAGCGGATTCCTTCTCTTTCCTTAGTTTCTTTCTCTGTGAATTCTCTTCGGTCAGATTTGTTCAAAACATATCAAAACTTTGTCCCCCAAAATGAAGGACCCAACAGGCCCTGACTACAATCAGTCGACTCGTCCTCAATTCAATCATTTGATGATGTTTCCAGTGCTTCTTGTTTCTATGGTCCTCCTGCTGGTGTTGCTTCTTATTGGCTTGTTCCTTTAAACAAAGGACCCAGCTCTAAGATGGATTGGATGGATACGTTTCTAAATTGTGTGTACTTGGAAAGGGAAAATTTTCATGGACCAGTGAGAGTGCTAGCTTTCTCGATGATGTGTGTGGTGATTTTATCTCTTGGTTGAGAATTTTTTGTGGTCAGGAGAGCATTCCACTGATTTCTTGGTTCTGCGGTGATCTACTATATTTTCTGGAAGTGGACCTGTGCATGTGGCTTAAGGTTAGGGAGAAATTTTTTTGTCATGTGTGACTCATCCTCAATTTACTGGATTTGTTTTCTAAGGATGTCGATATGTGAAAAAATATCATTTTGTAAGTTGAGGTCAGGGGAATTTGACACAAAACTCGGAATGATTAATTCGACCACCTATGATTTGAAAATGAAGAGCTTATTGTTGCCATGCAAACTAAATAGAAAGGATTGACACAACATTTTTTTATTACACTATTTAACTAATTAATACGACATATTTCTATAGTCAATTTAAATCGTGTCATTAAAGGCGACTGTTATCGGGACCTTACCCAAATGACACAAAAACTGAAAAGGTGCGTGATCATGATGGTTATTATGATGAGATTATGTCAAACTCCAAAAATATGATAAACAAATAATGTCAGGGATATTACAAGTGATATTTTATTCGAATTCAGAATGATGCAAGGAATTATTACCAATTATTATGGATAAAATGATTTCCATGTGTGATTCCCTGGCCACAAGGAGTTGCATACAGTTTCACTGAAATGAATAACATACCCAACTGAGGTAGCTTTATTCATGACTGATGTAGATGAAATAACTGACTCGACTAACGTAACTGAAATAACTGGCGCAACTGAAATAACTGACTGGACTGCAAAATTAATTGTTAACTCTACCTAAACCTAGCTATGATCCCCTTTCAAAGATGAAATCAATTTGATGAAGAAATAGTTGTTCCATGGAAGGGATTCAGGCATGTGTAGTTCACCCATATAAGCAATAGGACTCCATCTAGTTCCACAAGTTTGAAATATCTGGACTCTTTCACTTGTGAAAAAATGAATGGTCCTAACCAATGCATTCACAACTTTGTAGGATGTTTCAGAAACTTAGTGTCGTATAAGAGAACTTGGTCCACGACTACAAAATAATTTCCTTTTATGTGTCGGTCGTGCCATTATTTCTTCCTCTCCTTCTAGACAGTTTGGTGAAAATAATCCAGGAATTTGGCTTCATCCAACTCCTAGATCTCATCCAACCATTTTTCAATTGATTCATCTTCTAACATGTGATTGACCCACACAATAAAAATATTGGGAATAATGAACTCGAAAGGTACTACGACTTCTCGGTCATAGACAATCTGGAACAACATATGTTTGTGTATATGATTGACGATGGTAAATTAGGCCCATAAATTAGCTGGTACCCACTTGTCCAAGTCGTCTTGATTGGTAGAACATATCTTGGTGAGGCGTTTCTTTAATATTTTGTTAAAAGCTTCCACGATGTTGTTTGTGTATGGGTGGTATGGACTACTCTTATTGTGCTGGATCATGAAGTTATGAGCAGTGCAACGATTGTCTCATTAGTTAAGTGAGTCCCCTAGTCACTTGTGAGGCTCTAGGGGCACCCAAATCGAGAGATAATATTTTCAAAGATTAATCAGACAGTGGTGTCTATAGTTTAATCTTCAATTGGTGCAACTTCGTCCCATTAGAGGAAATTTCAGACTAAAAATTTCCCATGAAATTTTCACATACATAATATGTAAACCAATCAAAATCCTTTAAATTGAAAAAGAGGAACATGCAAATATTTTTGAGGGAAAATAAAAAACTACATTTTTTAATTGTATTTTTGGCTTATCTTCTTATAGGATTACTCAAAAGTACAGAAATTAAATATGAAGAAGGACAACTAACATATATCTATTTCCAATAAATCATAAACACAATGGTTTTGGACTGAGATTGTAAATATTTCCAACCATTCTCCCACAAGAGAGGTGACAGGGAAGCCTACAATCACAAGTTTTTATAGCTTAACATCAACTGCAATAAATGAAAGACATAAAATGCTTTAAACGAAGAAAAAGACAGAAATACAGAAGAGGGGCTAAGCCTATGGGTTGGGCCCAAACCCAAGGGCTTCAACCCTCTAAAACTAGCTCAGATCCAGTTTAAAAACCAACTTCCCATTATCAGAAAATAATAGTCTCATGCATCACATGATAGTTAATAATGACAATGTCAAGCCATGAGCTCAATAGCTACTCCTAGTTGAATAAATTTTTTCCAAATGATCCTTTCGACTCATTTATTTATACAGAAGGGTAGCTGATAGAAGCTCCCTTGAAAATATGAGTGGTTCCCTCCTTGATCTTGAAATTATGTATCTGGTCCTTCTTGAGCTTCACTTTCACTTGGAGTTACTCAGTTGTCAATGAATTCAAACTTATGAGTGAGGATGTTGTGATCTCAAGTCGAGTTAGGGAGTTAAGGAGGTGGACAAATCCCCCTAAATTCTATCTTGGTTGTCTCCATCAAGCCCCTTCATAGTAAATGCCTAAAAGATGCTTCTTTTTCCTACAATTAAACCGCATTATGCCACATACTATGAAAAACACCTTTTTATCTTCTTACTAAGCATATTATACCCAAAAATGTGAATTAATGTGAGAAACAGATAGTTTTAAAGCTAGAGGATAGCATAATGATCTTCAAGATATAATTATTGATGGGACTCATCATCACTCCCTTGCAGAAGGTATTTCTCATGATCATAGCAACTTAGTCATCCATGTGAAGCTATTTCAGGGCCCTGGGGGCCTCTCCAACATCCCAAGGCACCTCAGATGGTGTACCCTTTGGTGGATAAAAACTTGCATTTGTATCTATTTATGTCCATACCTTTTTCTCCTATGTTTGGTTTCTTCCTTCTTGTAAGCCTAATAGTAAGGGTGGACTAATTTTGAGTCCTATCCATTTTATCTTCATTCTATGCACGACTCTCTTATACAATGGTGTTCTCTCTAACTCGTAGAATGTGGGGTAAGTCATGCCATCTTCTCTGAAAAGCTTGCAGACTCTATGTTCCCAACATTATCAAAGTGTCCTAAAAGTGTAGAATTGCTTACTATTGGGTTGTAATGTAATTGGGTGCTAAATCATAATCAGAGGACTCATGAGGTTATGATTGCTGATAACATCCTTAAGGCTTACTAGCTCTAATTTGATATACAATGACTCCTTCTCTTTTTTTGTCATTACCTTTTTCACCTCTTCAGCCCTTGTCTCCTCATGAGTCAACCAAGATTAAAATTCCATTAGTTTCATATTTCCCAATATTTTTGATCTGTTAGAATGAAATTATGCATATAAAACTTAGCTAGCTTTTCCCTATCTTCCATGCTTTCCTTATTGAAAAACTCAATAAAATGCCCATAGTTTTGAAAAGGAAAAGGCCCATATTTTTCTATTGTTTTTATTTTTAACTATAACCATTTTTCCTCGAGGAAAAGAGAATAGGATTTTTATGGTTTCATAGAGATACTTTCCATGGTGGCAAGTTGTGTTTCTTTCCCTTGCAACTACTCTCTCAACCTTGTGTTTTTTGCTTGTAGTTGGTCCCTCATAATGGACTCTCTTAGTCTCAAATCACTGAACTCTTTTCCTATTTCAGTGGCCTTCTCCATGAGGCCACAAAATTCCACATTTATAGATTTGGAAATTTGCATCGATCTATGTGTCTTGCCCCTTTCTATATCTAACTCATAGAGGAGTGAGACTACAACTTTTCCAGGGATAATCCTTCCTCCTTATCCAAATTTGTAGTAGGACTCCAATTTGGGTTCTGAATTAGGCTCTTGAATCTCTTGGAGGCCCATTTCAACTAATTTTGAGGTGGTTTCTTCTTCATGTAGCTCTTTTTCTACTCCCCTATCATTCTATGTTTCTCTTGTAGCAACCCCTATTTCTCCCATAGCTCTTCTTTTTATGCTTTATCAAGGGAAGTTTGTGTCTTGGGTCTCTTGAAGGTTACTACCCTGGTGTTGGGCCTTCCCACAAATGTCATCGGTGGTTTGGTTTTGGTTTTAGGAGAGGCAATCTCCTTAATTTTTCCCTCACTAGGACCCACTTCTCCCTTTTTACTTGGTGACTCATCAATAGTGATAGGGACTTCTAAAGGAGGTTGTAATTTCCCTTGCCTAATCCTTGTGCTCTTCCTTGTTTTGAGATATAGGGGACCTTTCCTTGGGTTCCTCCTTTTGGGTTACTCAGTATCCCTTGGATAAATACTTATCTCGTGTTCTTGTTTCTTTGTTTCTTGGGGCTTAGAAGTATCCTCAGGGCTTAATATTTCTTCTACGTGTTTCTTTCCTTCTTATTGCTTAATATTTTCTTCTCCTTCCTCTATTTCTATTTCATCTTCTTCCTCTATTTTTCCTCCCTCTTATTCCTCTATTTTTAATACCCTACCTCCAGTACTAGAGGTTGGTGGTTATCTAGGTGTGATTTCTTGGGTTTCAATGAAGGTATCCCTCTCCATGTCTACAAAATCAGTCCATATGACAAGGTTCCTTAAGTCGCAAAAATCATCCATCACAATTAACTTGATGAGGCCATGGTGAGCTATGTGTTGGTGCTTTCCTTCCCTCACCTTCTAGCTCATCTCAATGATTGATTGTAGGAGGAAATGGGGAACTAAGTCTCTAAGGGAGAATAAATTGTGCCTTGAACCTTAACTCATGGAGAAATATGAAATGGTAGGCATATATCACACTCAATATCCATTCACAATATATATATATATATATATATATATATATATATATATATATATATATATATATATATATATATACATATTGTGAATGGAGAAATATGAAATGGTAGGAATATATCACACTCAATATCCATTCACAATATATATATTTGAGGATGTGATAAGCCACCTCATCCCAGGGGTAAGGTAGGATTTTCATTCTTACTCCATTCTATTCTTCTACAATTTTCTCTTTCAAAATGAATATGTTTTTCCTAGTTGTGACACTCACTTCTTTGTCTTATTTTCTCCATAGAATTCCCAAAGGCAAGGTGGTCACTCTGTTGATGATTTTAGGGCTTAAAGAGATGGCCAATCCTATGAAAACAATGGTGGAACTCTCTTCTCCTTGAGAATTAAATACCATGGAAAATTTATGAGTGATATAATCATCATTCCCTTTTAATAATTCAAAGAAACCCAACCATTGATGTATTCTAAATATGTTCACTTGAGGAGTGTGTTGGTGAATCCTCTTGGTGTCTGTGGGTTCTCTTCTATTAAATCCTCCTCACATTTATTCTACTTTCCCTTCTTGGTGTTACTTGGGTGTGAAATTCATTTTTTCAAGGTAATCTCAGTGGTAGAAACAATGTTAAAATTCCTTCTTATCAGAGAGGGAGAAGAATGCTAGGATTTTTATCAAAATAACCATTTTTTATTTTGCTCATATGTTGCCTTTACACACAATAATTTCTAATGCTCAATTTTCTATTACAGGCTATCAAATTCAGGGAAAAATCGCATGCAAGTGGATGGAAAACAAGGAAGGAAGATGTCACTTACTTCTTTTCAAAATATCTTTGTATTTTCATGAGTGCTTGGAGACAATTTTGGGTCACTGTGGATCCCTTTCACCCTTAAAATCCTCATGTTGCTCCTTCTTGGCCCTCCTGTAGCATCTCAAACCTTCCTGTAGCTTCCTCCTGTAGCACCTCCACAGAGGGTTCGAAACTTCTTGGTGGAACCATAGGCGGTCTCATAGCAATAACTCATAATTCCTCTAACTTATTTGTTTGGAAATGAGTGATGGTGCAAATTAAGTCGAGCCCATTTAATAATTATCCCTTTGTGGTTATAAAGGTTCAGAGCACTTTGGTGACATGGCACATACATGAGTTTCAATTTTTGGATCGGTGTCCCCACTCCTTGCAATCATTTATCCTCTCCTCGTGATTATCACCCCACTCCTCATGAGCACCACCTCACTTTGAGTTGACATATCCAAGTTTCATGGGTGACTAATACAAAATTAAGTTCATTATCCGAGGGTGGAAAAGTTCATTGGCCACCTGTAGCCTATTAAAACTCCTTTCTCAACCATTAACACATTTTATCATTTTATGCATAGGGAAGAGGTGAGGGTTATCATACCTGAGCCTACCTATGGGTCAAATTGCTGGATATGGTTGCATGTTGGAGTTGGGCCTCATAACATCAAGATCTTGAGAGAGTTGATTTATTTTTCTTATTTTTGTGCATGTCTTCATAACTTGATGATATCCTCAGTGATAAATTTTTTGTGTGTGCAGGTGCCTTCCTTATGTCCAAGCTTGTTGCTACTTCTGGGGGAGTGCTTTCCTGAGGATGACGTGCCTCCTATCTATTGCATTCATGGCTCCAAGATGCTCTCTGCCATTGACAAAAAAAAAATCAAGGGAATCATGTTGTGAATGCACAAGCTTCTACAAGAGGAGTTTCCTTCTTGTAGTAGTCATTTAGTCCTCCCTTCAAGTCTTCATTTTGCATGCCAGTGTTGATGGGAAGTGATGAAGGGCATGCAGACAGGATTATGATCATGAGGAAGTGGTGTAGGTGTTAGAAGAACAAAAAATAGGTATTTCTATGTTTTTTAGATGCATGACAAAATGGAAATTTTGAGCAAATGTTTTTCTAAATGGAGTGGATGGGTGATGGATTTGACATTGGAGGACCCCCTTTAACATTTCCTAGAGACAACATGTCATGCTAGTTTCTTTTTCCCATTGGATCCACCTCCTTTAGCCTCATACGCTCCTCCTGTAGCATTACATGACCTCTTGTCACATTACAAGTCCCTCCTGTAGCATCACAACAAGGAGCTAAAATTGGAGTCTCCTGTTTATTGGATGGTGGAGAGAGGTGAGTATGAGAGTGGAAAGTGTGGAAATGAGGTGTATGGATGGAAGGATTGAGGGATACTTGTATATTATTCCATGTATCCATAATTCTGCTAATTGTGTGGAGTCCCGCAAAAGAAAAATGTTAGCAAAAATGGTGTAAGAACTCCCTCCTTATGCTTCTCTTTTTCTCTCTTGTTTTTCTCTCTTTTCATGAGACGAGCTTACTACCTTTGTAGAGGTTTTCAACCTACATGCCTCCCCTGGGCGCCTCAGAGGAGCTTTTCACTTGGGGATATTTTAATTTTATTTTCTTTTTCTTGGCTCCTGAGCTGCCTTAGAGAGGTTTTCAACTCAGGAGTGGGCCTCAAATGCCTCGTGGAGGTCTTCATCTAGGCCCTCTTATTATTATTATTATTATTATTTATTTTTTATTTTAGAATGTTGGTGAACCGAGGGCTATGAGCCTCCCAATCGCATTTAACTCCCTACTGATTGAACTAACAAACTCTTCCTTGGACATAGGTTTCTTGTACAATTTCAACCTATGATCATTGACAAGTAAGGGAATTCCTTCCTCATTAATGGTTCTGATTTGGACAAACCCATTATAATGACACTTCTCTACTATATATGGACCCAACCATCTTGTCATCAAATTCCCTTTGAAATCCTTGAATTTAGAATCATACAACAGGGCCCAATCTCCTTCCTAGAAATTCCTTTCTCTTATGTGCTTGTCATGCTAAATATTCCTCTGTAGTTGTATTACGTCAAGTGTGTAGGAGAGATTGCATTCTGAGTTCATCTAGACCATTGAATTGGAGCAGCATTTCCTATTGTGCTAAAGTGAGTGTTGGCCAATGAAATTACCCATTGTTACCTACTTCCTCCTATCTCTTTGTGTCTGCTTTATGGCTATTATGAGGTTAATTTTTATCCCAATTAATGAAAGGTATATCAAGTTGGAATGTTTTCTTGATTTTTTTATTCATGAAGTGGTAGTCTTAGGGGAACAATACTTAAACGATTTGTTGATGAGATTCTTTGTAGATTACTTAAAAATTCATATTGGACATCGTTTGGGAGAACAAGACCCATCATGATGTTGCCAATTGTGAACTGATGGCGCTATTCGAGGGTTGAGCCATCAACTAACCAGCTACCTAGATAGCTAGCAAATCCAACTTTGTTACTATCTTTTCATTATGTTTAGTATTTGAGGAAATGTTGTATATTTTTGGGATAGTCAGATCACTACAATTTCTGTGTTTGTTAAGTTATCTTATTCATGTAATGAAGGTTGTGTATAAGTATGGCATAACTGAAAAGAACTAGATGATCTTCCTTTTGCTTGTAACAACAAAACCATCAGAAATTTTAGGGGCTAATATTTGCACTTGGGCTAATTTTCCATGTTTTTTCCAAAAAACAGATTCACCAATTTCCATTTTTTTTCTAAAATGATTCACCCAATTTTATAGTAAAACATTATTTTACCTTAAAAATCGCCAAAATTTTATATCGGGTAATATACAAGCATTATAAATCTAAATATTCCTACAAAAATATCAATAAAAAATTTACAATTTTCATATTAGGGATTAGTTAGATTCGCCAAGGTTTCAAAACTTTAAGATAAACTTCCATTCTTAAAATTTTCCTTGAACAAAACTTCAGCTTGTAATATTTTTAAGAATTAATAAGAGTAGCAATATATCGTTAACTTGGCGTGATCTATAATCCTTCAGCCACGACCCTGATCGAAGAGTTGGGCCTTCTCTTTCGATTAGGTGTTGTTGGAATATAGTTCATGTGTTATAGGTATGTGTTTTATTGGTATCATTAATTTTTTATGATTGTTGTTTCTTTCCTTGTTGTTATTCATAATTATTTTTACTCTATATTGGTGTTACTCAGGTTGATGTTATTTAAGATTGTTGTTAATTGATTTAATAATTTATGTTGGATTGATTTAGATCTCTTTTGGGCCAATGACCTTGTATTTCGTAATTGATCAATGTTGGGTAGGGAACATGTAGCCTTCATAGGCCTTGCATGTTAACCTTGAAATAGCCAAACAGAACTCAGGTTGAAAAATAAATGTAAAGAGGGAATAAATATATAAACTGATATTAGGAGCCCAACATTTTAGTGTCATTGCTAGGGAGGATATAAAAGGCACAAAAGTAAAACCAATAATGACCATAGTACCCACTCTCTCGTCTTGGTCACACAAGGTTTGCATCAATCCTTGTACCATGACCCGAGCATTAGGATTGTGTTGATTGTTTTGATTCAATTTTCTGTCTCTAGATTGTATGAACAGGGAAACAAAGCCAAGGGGAAGAGGGAGACCCCCAAAAATCACAGGTAGTAGAGGTTAAAGAAGGAAGGATCTAGGCATAATTACCTATATTCAGGAAATCATCTCGAGAGTTGAATCAAGAATTTCATAATGGGGTGTTTCCAGGGTAAGATCTCAGATGAAATCTGAGACCCAGTCAGCCTCTAACCAGAGCCTTCCTCAACTGTAGAAGCATAGCCTAGAGAAGGAGAAGTATGGAGTAGAGGATCTGAATCATGGAGCAGACAGAACCTGGTGAAATTCCAAGTGAATATCAGAGGATATTCATGGCCAATGGAACTTCTACAATCAAGTTCCCAGTTGGGGAAATTAGAGGTGATTCACCCATGAAGCCTATTCCTCTAAGACCACTACCTAATTTTCATGGCCTCTCTTCTAAATATCTAGATACATTTCTCTTTGAGTTTTATGTTGTTTGTCGAGGGTATGATTATGTTTTAGATGCTCAAAAACTCAAGATATTCACTGCTACTTTGAAGGGTACAACATTGCGGTGGTTTATGGGCTGAGGAGGAAATTGTATCATGACATAGAATAATATGAAGCCAACTTTCCTTGAGAAATATCAGGAATAATGTAAGTCTTAGGACATCAAAGAAGAGACCTTCAAGATAATGCAGAAGGAGGATGAGAAAATGGAGGATTTAGTGGAACGTTTTAAATATAGATTGCAAAGATCGAGTCATAGTGATCTGCATAAAGGCATTTTAAAGATAAGCTTTCTTCATGCATTAAGAGAAGAATCTTTGGAACTTCTGAATGTGGTAGGAAATGGGGATATCTCAAAGGAATATTTTGATACCATATGTGATCTATGTATCAAATTTTCATGAGGAGTTGCAAGGCATAAGAAAGGAACACAGGAAGCTTATATCATGACTCTCAAATCATCCAGCAGTGGGGTCACAAAATTAGAAATTAGGAACTTACTAGACAATTTGAGGATTGAAATTTTAAGTACGTTGTCTTCACAACTATATGCTTTGCAAGAAAAACATAACCAAATCGAAGTCGAGAAAGAAATGGTTGTCTTCTTCCCATAGTGTAGGAAGAAACATCCTCTAAAGGAGTTTCCACTTAATGCCATCGAAACCTATGCAAGTTGTGAGCAAAATCACTCCATGATTAAGTGTCCATAACTTATTGGTATGAAGGAAGTTTATCAAGGGACAAATGAAGAGACAAATCAGGTCAATTTTATGGGGCAAAAGAAATCATGGCAACCATGACCTCAAGATATGAATCAAGACCCTTCTCAATATTTTTATAGTTGGAACTATGGGTATCAACCTAAACTATTTCCCTCTCCATTATGGCCAAAGTATTATCAATACCCCATACCATGGCAAACATGGTCACCTCAACCTAGTCCAGTCCCTTCTTGGTCTCATAATTGGCGTGGACCCCCTCTTCCTAAAAATAAACTTCCTTGGCATATGCCACAACAAAATTTACAACTCCCACTAAACGCTTCTACTAGCACTCCTTCTCTTCGCTCTCAATTTCCTATTCAAACTAATATGAATCCAAATAATAGGGGAGTCCAAAAGGTTGAGACACTCAACCTTCCTTCATATGGTATTTCCACTTCGGAATGTAATGAGTTGAATCTTCTATCAATACGAGTGGTGAAAGCAAGGAATTCACCAATAATTATTGAATAAACTGAAGGTGAAGTCTCGTCATCAGAACCAAAATTTGTACACCCCTCTATGGAATTTGTGGGTAAATCAACACAAACTATTATGGAACAACAACCCTCCACTAAAACAATTTTCGCTCGAGGGGGTCACGCAGGCACACCTTATCCTGAGAGGTTTTCCTTGAATAAGCATATCCCTCAACCCAAATTTGATCTCTTAGGAGAACTACTTAATCTATTTTCTAAAATCTCATTGCTCCAAGCCATGAAAGACGTGTCAATTTACACCAAAACAATCAGGGAGTTGTGCTTAAATAAACCCGGAAGAAATCCTAAAGACCCACCCACTATTCATGTCATGGGGATATTGTCAGACATGATGTTGGGAAAAATTATGCCCATTAAATATGATGACCCAGGAAACTCCATACTCATAGTTAAAATCAATAGTGTTTACATTCCAAATGTTCTAGTGGACCTTGGGGCAACAATTAATGTTATAACCTCAGAAATTGTGCTTAGTATGAGATTATTCAACCTCAAACCAACCCCAATGGTTTTATAACTTGCAAATCGATCTATTGTGAGACCCATAGGAAAATTGGAAGATGTAATCATCTCCATGGATGTTTGGGAATACCCTATCGATCTCTTAGTACTACACATTCAATCACGAGTAGGGAGAAATCCCTTGATCTTAGGAATACCATGGCTCGCTATGGCCAATGCCTACATTGGGTGTCATTCTGAGAACATGGTAATATCAAATGGGGAAATTACGAAGAATAATTTTCTTTATCCTCCTGTAGAACCAAGCTCATTGGTCAAACCTTGGTTTATCCCTGCACAATATTCACCCTTTTGGGATGAATGTGAACCATAAAATTAATATTTTAGATCAATTATTACTATTGGGAAAGCTCTTTCTTTCAAAGGAGAAATAAAAAATGATGGTATTAACATATTTATCAGTAATCCCAACTTTTCTTCTTGCCCGACCCATCGATTATTAGAGTCTGTTATGAGTTGTACTACATAGTAAGCTATTCAACCATAAATCGAAACTGAAAATTTTCTTGTCACAGTAGTTCATAGTAGAGTCCTAGTAGAGATTGATCCAGGGAAAAACTTGAATATCAATCCCAACCTATCACCCTCCCAAACCGGAGGGAGAAGGAGGCTTTTGCTTGGGAATACACGGATATGAAGGGAATCTATCCCGATTTATGTACTCACCACACACACACACACACACACACATATATATAAGAGAAGAATGAACCCTGCTCTGAAAACATTATTAAGGAAGAACTACAAAATTTATTGGATGTTGGGTTTATTTATCCAATCTATAACAACCAATGGGTATCCTCATTAGTCATAGTCCAAAAGAAAAATGGCAAGTGGAGGATCTGTGTTGATTACAAAGAATTAAATTAAGCTACCTAGAAAGATCACTTTCCCTTACCTTTCATTGACCAGGTTCACTACACACTATCCATAAAGAAGTTGTTTTATTTCTTGGACAGATTCAATGGATACAACTAGATCCAGATATCTCTTGAAGATTAGGACAAGTCTTCTTTTTATTTCCCCTGGGGAAATTTTTCATACCGGGTCCTACCGTTTGGGATTTTTAATGCACCTGCCACTTTCCAACGGTAAATATTGGGAATATTCTCTTACTTGATTAATGACAATGTAGAAATTTACATGGACGATTTTGCCCCTTATGATGATTCTTTTGAAGATGGTTTGGAAAATTTAGAAAAGGTACTTAAATGGTGTAAACAGATTCACGTTTCTCTTAGCACAATGAAATTTCATATGATGATGGAAGAGGGGACCATCCTAGGGCATTTAATTTCAGCTGTAGGAATACGGGTTGACCCCGCTAAGGTCGAGGTAATCTTAAATTTTCCCACTCCGAAGACAAATACAACAGTACTAAACTTTATTGGTTATGATGGGTATTATCGACGCTTCATAGAATTTTTTTCTAAAATATCCTTTCCATGTTTCCAATTGTTGTCTAAAGATGCAGAGTTTGTGTGGTCTAATGCTTGTGAATCTGATTTTTCAGGGATCAAGAAATTTATTTTTGAGGCTCCAATATTGCATGGCCTGATTGGAGACTTCCATTCCATATCTCTCTGAACGCTTCCCATACTGCAGTTGGGGCAGTTTTGGGACAACAAGAAGACAAGAAACTATATGCAATCTATTATGTCAACAAGAATTTATCACATGTTGAGCTTAATTATACGGTAATTGAGAAGGAATTTTTGGCTGTCATTTATGTTGTTAACAAATTATGGAATTATATTACACGTTACCCCACCTTTGTGCGTATAGATCATTCATCCATTGGGCATATGATGAATAAAACTATAACTCCTAGACGAATCACAAGATGGTTTTTATTGTTACAGGAATTTGATATCACTATTGTAGGCAAACCGGGAAAGGATAATGTTGTAGCATATTGTTAGACTCATGATTGTAGTTGGACCAAAAACTGTAGGCCTTAGTCTCTATTACAATCGCTAGAGTTAGGATCCACGAGAGGCGGTTAGTCCATGTCACGAAACACACGGGAAGCATTGAACCCAATGTCCAACAATCTCCCCCCCAATGCAAGTTGGGTGAGTTTGGAACTTGAGACCTATCTCTCTGATACCACTTGTAAGATTGTCATTAGACCAAAACTCGCGGGCCTTAGTCTCTGCTACAATCGCCAGACTTAGGATCCACGAGAGGTGGTTACTCCATGTCGCGAAACACACAGGGAGTGTTGAACCCAATGTCCAACACATATTTCCTGTATATACTGAATATTAATAATGAAGATACACTTGTAGAAGATAACTTTCTCGATCAACATCTTTTTGAAATTTCTACTCACACTCCTTGGTATGCAGATGTTGGTAAATATCTTGTTTCCATTAGAGAATTTTGTGGTCTAATATGGACCTTCTAAGAAAAATGTACAACCAAAATAAACTTTATAAGAACCAATAGGATTCAAGATGAAGATTTCAACCATGGGGGATGATTCACCATCTTTGGAATAAAAAAGAAAAAATAATATAGTAATAAAACTATTTTTTCAACTCGTATTTTCCACTTATCACCCTAAGGTTTTACTTAAATTTCAAGCGGGAGTACTCGTTGGATGCACGATTTAATTCCTCATCCAAGGAATACCCATGTTGCATACTTTCGATGGGCCCTGCTACATGAAAAATGAGAAATGAATGAAAAAACATGGTTGCAATAAGGTTTTTAATTTATTTCTCATTTTCTATCTACCAGGTTCCATCGAAAGTATGCACCATGGGTACTTCTTGGATGGTGAATCAATCCAACAAGTGTTTCCGCTCGAAATTTGAGAAAACCCATAGGGAGATAAGTTGAAAATATGAGTTAAAAAAGTATTTTTTTTCTTTTTCCCCTCTAAATTTTGATGATGTAATCTAATCTTATTTTATTATTTGCACTATTATTTTATAATTTTCTTAGGAGGCCCATTTTAGACCTCAAAATTCCCCTAATGAGATAAGGTACCTCATCATTTTTCACACAAGGAACAACAAAGAATTATTCAACAGAGTTCCCGTTGTACATGGATAGAAGGGTACTTCTTCTACACTAGACCAGATCAAAAAATTCAAGGTTATGTAGGTGAGGACGAGATCTACGATGTCGTGAAGGTTTCTCATGATGAAAAATGCGGGGGAAAATTTGCTGATAAATGGAACAGTCACAAGGTACTGCAGATGAGATATTATTGGCCCTCTATATTTCAGGATGCTAAAAGATATGTTCGGGGGTGTGACAACTGTCAACGTATGGGCCAACCCATTCAATCAGATGAGATGCCACTGAAGACTCAACTAGTCCTCAATCCCTTTGAGAAATATGCCATTGATTTTGGCGAGCCATTTCATCCTTTGTTACTAAAAAGTCCATATCCTTATCTCTAGGTACTATGTGACAAAATGTATTGAATCCAAGGTCGTTTTAAAAGCCACTGAACAAACTATATCAGACTTCCTATTTCAAGAAATATTTGCTTGATATGGGATTCCTACGGAAATAGTTTCAGATGGAGGGGCTCAATTTACATCACATTCAACAGTATCACTTATGAATAAACTTGGAATCAAACATTGGGTGACATCCCCATATCATCCTTAGGCGAATGGTTAGGTAGAAAGAACAGATAGGGTATTGGAAAATATTCTTACAAATATTGTGGCTAAGAATCAGTGGAATTGGGCTGAAAAATCTCCCTAAAGCACTCTGAGCATATAGAACTACATGGTGAAATACAAAGGATTATTCACCATATGAACTTGTGTATTGGAATTCCCCTCTATTCCCGATTGAATTTGAAGTCAAAACACTTAGGACAACTATTAAAGTAGGCCTAGATCGTACTACAACTCAGAAACACTGATTGAATCAGCTAAATGAATTAGATGAAATCCATTTAGCAGCTGTAAAAAAACACTGCCACCATCCAACAACAAAAAAATAGGTAGCATGATAAATTTATTAAGAATAAGGTGTTCCAAAAGGGTGATTGGGCATTACTCTACGATCCCCGATTTAAGGATTTTAAAGGAAATCTCTGCTCAAGATGGATGGGTCCATATGAGGTTGACACAATGTTTGAAAATGGAACTATTAAACTCATAACAATAGACGATGCACATATTCCTTTACTTGCAAATGGACATTGCCTCAGGTTGTATCACCGTCCGACCTCTAGGGACTCCTTCATTAGAAAATTTTCTTATGATTCTGGTTTTGAAGTCGTTCATGCAACAAATTCTTCCTCTGCACCTCTTGCTAAATAAATAAATATAATATATAAATATAATATATATATATAATAAAATAAAATAAAGTGTTTTGTTCCTACTTCAGTTTCATCACCCTTTTTCCCGTTCCTTGCTGCTACTTCAGTTGCAACTCCATTTTTTCCCTTTTCACTGCTGATACTCTAATTGCAGCGCCCTTTTTCCCTTTCCCTACCAATACTCTAGTTGCATCACCTTTTTTTCCTTTCCCTACTGCTAATACAAATGCAACACCCCTCTTCCCCTTCCCTACTGCTACCCCTATTGTAGCATCTCAGTTTTTGTCCCCATTGCAACATTGTTGATACTCACTAGTTTCGATATTCTGTAGCATTTATAATACTCCACTAGTGATGATAATATACAAATGTTGATACTCCACTGGTGCTAATACTCTTCCATTTTTTATGCTCCACTATTGATGATACTCTGCCAATGTTGATACTCCATTGATGTTGATACTCTATAAATGTTGATACTCCACCGGTGTTGATACTCTATGGATGTTGATATTCCACTGGTGTTGATAATGTGCTAATTTTGATACACCACCAGTGATGATACTCTTCCAACGTTGATACTCCACTGAGGTAAATCATCAGGTATGTCCCCAAATGACTCCATGAATTTAATTGACATTTTCAAATATGACATGAAAAATCAAGTCTGAGGGTGGCCATACCTCAATTAGGGGGGAGATTTTATCACATTTAATTAATATTGATACTATTTTCATTATTACTCATACCTCATTTATACCACTTAACCATTCAATCATAATATTAAATAGCACATCATTACCCACTCGCATCATATATCCATCTATATCCTTCACACATACAAACATTCATTGGAAAATACACCATGCATGTACGTACATGAAAATATTAAATTCTGGTTATTCCCAATGTGGTGTAATTATTACCATGATTACTATTGTTTTACCATAACCTTATCCCGAAATCACCTCCCTTATCGCCATTTTCGCTACTGCATAGTTTCTCAAATAATTGTTCCCTCAACGACTGGATGTTACTATGAATGCTACTACATGGTAACTGATAGGTATAACGAGTGTCTAGGCTATTAGAAATGAACCTGTGAAAGCAAAGTAGATACAAAGCTGATTAGAAGTATGGCAGATTTTTCAAAATTCTGGATGGCACATTTATTTTGAGCGATTACAGGGATTCGATGAAGGGGAACAATTGATTTTTCATTGAATCTGGAGGGAAATAGCTCAAGGGTCCACGGGTTGGAAATTAAAGTGACTAGATAATTCATTACACTGGTCAGTGGGTTATCTCAAGAGGGAAAAAAAGTGGTTTATTAGAAAATAATCCTTTCCAAAGTTTCCAAAGTTGTTCTTGTAGGCGAGAGAAAATGTGGTGCAGAAAGGAAAGGGGTATGATAGAAAATTGTTACCACAACCCTGGTCAGATGTCACATCCTTCTTAATCCAGTACAGAAATTGTGAATTTTAGTTCTATTTTATTTTTAAATATCATTTTGAGCTCTTGTCCAGTTTTAAATTTCATCAGTTTCATGTTGTAAATATTCCCTTCTTCATTTTGAGCAATTTACAATTGATGGCCCAATTTTTGCATCATTCACGCCAGGCACTAGTTGCCCTTACAAATCATGGAATTTTTAAATTGTTGGTAATACATGCCTTATCACAGACCCTTATAACTTGGCAACAACTCATAGAATTATCAGAGGAAGAAGTTGCAGCTATGATGGCCGCAAGGCCAGAGGAGGAATTTTCCGAGGAAGAAGAAATGGAATATATGTTAGAGGAAGTGGAGGAGAAAGGGGATGAAAAAATGTAAGATCAATAAGATGACTTAGGAGAGGGAGAAGGAACTTAGGGGGTAGAGACAAAGATTTTTGGTGGCATGGGAACTGAAATTACTCCCCCTTTCTCACCTCTTATGGCCTCTTTGCGGAGAGGATCAAGGAAATTCCATTCTCCTACCTCTAGAGTCACAACAATAGAAGTTGGGCCGTCAAAAATCCTTCCTCCCAATTTGCAGTTTTTAGGAGTTGTTACAGAAGGGATTGAGGTCGATACTACTCCACAAGAACCAGTATTGGATTTAGAAACGATGGAAGAAAAGTTGATAACACGAGAATCTGTTGGAGAATTTGCAAAAAGGAAAGTCAGGACACAGGTAGAAATTTCCAGTCGACACCAACATCGATTGTTGTTAAATAAGAATGTCCAATTAAAGGTGGGAATAATAAATATAAGGAAGAAGGTGACACGATTGTGGAAGCAGGGAAAAGAGAAACAGAAAATCAAACACTAACAAATGACTGCAACTTCTAGAACCAACGAGACAATTTCATTAGTTGTGAAAAATGAAGATAGAGAGGTAGTCTTGGCATCTACACAAATGAAGGATAGATAGGTAGTCTCATAATCTACACATACGGAGTACAGAGAGGTATTTTAGAAATCTACATAGATAGAGGAGAGAGAGGTAATCTCAGTATCCACACATATCGAGGAACTTGTCAACCTCGAAGAAGCACAAGAATTCATTTTGTCAACAAAAATTCATAAGTGGAAAGCCATTGCTTTTAGTTTCCAACGTGGGGAAATCCCCATGGAGACTCATCAAAAAGAGGTGAGATAAATTTAGGAGAATGCGGCAAGGGAAGTCACCAACTATATAAATCAATTGGAAAAATCTCAACAACAACGAGAAATATTGCAGAAGAGAATCATAGAATTGAAGGAACAAGTTCAGTTGTTGAAGACTGATAAGAATGAGATTTTTACTTTAGCACAAGAATGTTTGGAATGCAACCCCCCTGCTAACATTTACTCTCTTTGTCTTCATGAGCAGTTTTTTTTTTTTTTTCTTCTGTTTGGAGAGAATTCACCAAGAGTTGAGTCATAAAATAGAGGACCGCATGCAATTGTTAATGATTTTGAGAGCTAATAATTATATTCGCCATCACTTTCTATGTGAGCTCTATATGCATGATTATATCCTGAGAAATGATCATACATTTAATCTGGTGCCATTTGTAGGAGATATCCAATTAAGGGCTTTTACATCTTTTGTAATCAATCAAGTTAAATGGAAGAAGGCTTTTGACACACTTGAGGAAAATAAAGCAAATTTTCCATTGATGGTTAGGATGGAGAATTTCCAATCTGGGGGTATTGTTATTAAAAATTATCAATTTCTCAAGTTAGAAGGCCAAAATTACCATATTCTTGAGACACAATGATGGTGTGTTGACCTGTGTACAAAGAATATTGATACCTTTAGGGAAGAAGATGAGGATGCTTGTAAAAAAATTTGAATACTGTCATCGTCAGGAGTACGAGCATGAGAACCCTTTAGGAAACCCAAATTTTCAAAATAATTGGACAAAGTTCCACATTATATTGCTTGCATGCAACATTACAAAGTTGAGTGGATGGGGTTAAGGTTCCAATTTCCTATTATCTGGCTACCTTCTTATCACTATGAGTTGGCTTATGAAGAGGATTAATATTGGTGGAAGGACATTATTCACACAAAATTATGGATATCAGTTACCTGTAAATGATATGGCCAAACAATATGACCTCACTTAGCTCCATGCTAGTCACAACGAGTCCAATCCATATTTACGCTAAAAGTGATCTACATGAGGACATGCAACCAAGCCAGTTGGGGGGAGATGTTGGCTGATGAAGTTACCCATTTTTACCTACTTCCTCCTATCCGTTTCCATCTGCTTTATAGCTCTTATGAGGTTAATTTGTATCCTAATTAATAAAAGGTATATCATGTTAGCATGTCTTCTTGAATTGTTGATTAATGAAGCGGTAGTCATATGGGAACAATACTTCAATGACTTGCTAAAAAGATTCTTTTCATATTACTTAACAAATCATACCAGACATTGTTTGGCAGCAAATGACCCATAATGATGTTGCCGATTGTGAAATGGTGCGTTATTCGAGGGTTGAGCCATCAACTGACCAACTTCCCAGATAGTTGGCAAATCCAGCTCTGTTACTATCTTTTTGTTTTGTTTATTATTTGAGTAATTGTTGTATATTTTTGGGATAGTCGGATCACCATAATTTGCAGGTTTGTTAAGTTATGATATTCATGTAATGACAGTTGTGTATAAGTATGGGACAACTGAGAAGAACTGGATGATATTCCTTTCACTTGTAAAAAAAAACTTCATCTTGTAATCATTTTATGAATTAATAAGAGTATCAGCATATATTTAACTTGGTGTGATATATAATCATTTAGCCACAACCCTAATCGAAGATTTTGGCCCACTCTTTCAATCAGGTGTTGTTCGAATAGAGTTTGTGTCGTATAGGTATGTATATTATTGCTATCGTTAATGTTTTATGATTGTTGTGTATTTCCTTTTTTTTTATTCAGAAATTATGTTACTTTGTATTGTTTTTACTCAGGGTTGATGTTATATAAGATTGTTGTTACTTGATTTGCTAATTTATGATGGGATTTAGATCTCTTTTGGGCCAATAAAATTGCATTTCATAATTGATCAATTCTGGGTGGGGAACCTATAGCCTGCATGGACCTTGCATGATAACCTTGAAATAACCAGATGGACCTTGGGTTGACAAATAAATGTAAAGAGAGACCAAATCTATAAACCGATAGTAGGACCCCAATAGTGAGATCCAAGTCTAACTGAGCTGCCACCCTCAAGGTGTTGTAATCAAATTCAATAGACAATATGGATTTCTTCACATAAACCAACTCAAATGGAGTGAATCTAGTGGTGGTCTTCCAAGTGGTGCTGTAGGCCCAAGTGGCTTCCATAATTCATTATGTCCAATATTTTATGTTTTTGCTAACAAACTTTATAAGAATGTTCTCCAATTTTATATTTGTGACTTCCACAAGTAGATGTCCTATGCCTGATATGGTGTTGCTTCATAAGATATTCAATCAAACTTGATGTAAATTTTTCTCCTTGATCAATGACTAATTCCCTCAGAAAATTAAATTTGTAGAAGATATTCTCCCTCATTAACTCAACCACCTTACTACTTTTGTTTCAGCCTATTTGGTCAAGTAATTAGTGCATACAATGATATATCTTTTATGTCCAAATCAGGGATTAATAGGACCAGTAAAATCCATGCCCCAATTTTCAAATGGATCTAGAGTCACTTGAGGTTGTAATGGAATTACATCCTTGGGTGTTGGATTTCCAATCCTTTGACATTGATCAAACCTAGTGGTGTATCTCCTTGCATCCTGATGTAAAGTAGACCAAGAATAACCTGATTGTCGAACTTTGAAGGTAATCCTCTTATCAACAAAGTGGCCCCAAAGGGTCCATAATGGCATGTGTGAGGGTGTGAAAGACCTCTTCTTCCCTCACACCTTCTTATGATCTGATCGTACCCCAATCTGAAAATATTTACCCCAATCCAAGTGAATGGGGTGCTCTTCCTACCAATCTTGATTTTCTCCCTAGAGGATAGGTTAGGAGGGAACCGCCCAACAACCAAATATTTTGCTATATCATCAAACCAAGGAGAAAGCACTAATATGGAAAATAGATGTTCATCTGGAAGTTGATCAACTATCATTTCTTCCTTTCCTGTAGGTAGAGTTAGTCTTGACATGAAATATGAAATCACATTCTCTTTCCCTCGTTTATCAACAATAGTCAAATCAAATTTCTGCAAAAATAAAAACTATATAAGTACCTAGCATTGACATTAGGTTTAATCATTAAGTACTTAATGGTTGCATGTTCAGTGTGAACCAAAGTTTGATAACCAATGATGTAATGCCTAATTTTTTTTAAAGAATGCACCACAACCAAGAGTAAATTTTCAATGACAATATAATTAAACTCATCTTTGGAAAGGTTATTACTGATGAAAAATATGGCACAAGTAAATTTGTCTTCTACTTGTTTGGGTCAAGCAATTTGTTTGGGTAAACCTATATCCATTCCCTGGATATAAAATGGCTAAGGAAAATCCATGCATTCATCAAAAACTCACATTTCTAAGGGCTCAGTGAGAGATTCATTTCAATGCATTTCTTCAAGACTTTGCACAAATTAGAAAGAGCTTCTTGGAAATCACACCCATAAGGGGCGAAATCATCCATTTAAATCTCAATAGAGTCATGAACAAGTTCAACAAAGATACTTATAACTTCCCTTTGAAAGTACCAAGGGCATTGCACAGACCGAATGGAAGAAATATATAGGCAAAGGTACCCCAAGGACATGTAAATGTCATATTGTCTTGGTCTTCAAGGCTGATCTAATTCTAGTTGTATCCACTAAATCCAACCAGAAAGGAGAATAATTTCTTTCCTAAAAGTGCATATAGGACTTCGTCAATGGAGGGAAAAGGAAAATGGTCCTTCTTTGTAGCCTTGTTGAGTTCCCGATAACCAACACATATTCTCAAATTCCCATTCTTCTTGGGGACTAAAGCAAGAGGTCACACCCACTCACTATCTAAACTGTGGTATATGAACCTTGCATTCTGTAGCTTTTGTAATTCTTCTTTCATGATGGCCTTAAGAGTTTGTTTCATCTTTCTCTGGGGTTGGCCCACAGGATTTCATCCCTCTTTGATGTAAATATGATGATTAAAAATTGAGGGATGTACGTATTTCATCTCCTTATAATCCCAAGCAAAAGCATCAAGGTGTTGCCTCAATACATTTCACAACTTCTCTTCCTGTTTGGTCAAGAGAAAGGGATTTATCTTCATAGTTCTAGATTGGCCAAACTCTACAATCATGGCATGTTCTAGGCTAGAGTCAACATAGGACAAGTCAGTCCCAAGACTACCCTAATTTTACTTTAGAAATTCATCATCTGGTATGGGAGTGGGAGGCTGATTTTGTAAGATATGGCCAATAAGGTCATATTCATCAAGTTTCCCCCCTCCTATAACATTGTACAGAGTGTAGGCTTGGTAGGGGGTCATATGATACATTCCATCCTCTTATTCATCCTCTAACCATATGGGTGTTGGGCATTGGATTTGGTATAATTCTTCATCTTATTTCCTTAGTCCATAATTAATTTTTCAAGATTTTTGAGCTTAGATTATAATAATTTTAATACGGAGTTATAGAAAGGAATTGATAGCCATTTTGATATTTTACTTTATAATGAATCAATTTGAGTATCAAAGATGTTATTCACTCTAGATTTGGGTTAAAATATGGACAGGAAATATTCGATGTTGATTGTTGTTCCCTAAATCACTGAAGGCACCCGATCCATAAGGAAATCATTTGGACTATTTGCGACGCGTTGAAAAAGGATCCATGCCTCATATGCATGAGAAATTCATAGAAGGGCCATACTTTGTTATTTTGGAAGGGATGTTGAAGTTTGTATAGCTTGAATCAAGCATCCTGAGAATATTCTAATTCTCGAGATAACTTTACTATTTTAAATTATGTTGTAATATAAAAGCACGATTAAAATCTAGTAAAGAAGTTAATAATTCTTTTCAAATTGTAAAAGGTGACTTAGGAAACATAATATCTTAAGTTTTCACAGACTTTCTTGTAACTTATTGCCATGCATTAATGAAGATTTTGGTGATCTGGTTGTAATCTAGTATATTGAGTTAATTTCAAGACGTTTAGATTCTAGGGACCGTGGGCCTAGTCCTGGAACACTTACTATCTTCTTTCTATCATTATTCTTACTCCCAGATTCTGAATGATTTACTGTTCCTTTGCATGAATGAAATGATTTATTGTTCCTTTGCGTGAATCTCGTGATTCAATTTTATTTTGCGTGAATTACCTTTTGTTAGATTTACTGTCAGTAACTTTGAGTAATTTCATTGAATAGAAATTAGACAGAGCTTCATTTACAAAATTACATTTATTTATTGCATTATGTAGCAAAGTAAGGATTTCTAGTTCCAGAGAATTTAATGCTTTCCGATAGATGCATTTCACTTTTTTTATCATAGTTATCATTTCCTAAGAAAAAACCTAAATTTCCTTATGATTTATGCATATGAATACAATGACTTATCTCTGTCATCAGCTTGATTATGATTTAAAGATAGAAGTGAGTATTTCTTTAGTAGATCTTTAATTGTTCTCCTTACCTTTCAGTCTTTGCTTCCAATTGGTTTTACCAGATCCAAATTAATTTTAACGCTATCCTTTAACCAACTGTGTCAATAGCCTTGCAATAAAAATACATAATCCCGGGTTGAAAATTTAACGAATACAAGTTTGAGTTGTTTCTTTAAGAAAAATTTAGCACCCAACATTTTGGCGCCATTGTCAGGGAGGTTGTCAAAGAGTGTTATTTGTGCCTTTGAAGGGTTGGGTTTTGAAGACGGAAGGTAAGAACCTATGCACGCACCAAGTAAAATACTTGTGCCAGTGCCTACGCTCAGTCGAAACATTTAGAGTATGTAGGCATGTATGACTAAGAAGAATCTTAGGAACCAGATAGTTATAGATTAAAAACTTACACCAAAAACAACCAAAGCCAAAGGTCATATTGGCCTTGGAAGAACTACCTTCATCGACGAAATCATTCAAAAATATAAATCTCAAGAATTAGTAAGACCCCGAAAAATATCCGGAAGGGATCTACTATTTCCCCTTGTGTGGGAGAATCATCTGCTACGTATAGCTCATGTTGAGGTTCACGATAATATTGAAGGATTTGAATAAATGTTTCAAGATACACCCATTAAACACCTTAGTCCTTCTAATAAATATGAGGGTAATTATTGCAACTCAAAAGAGGGGGAAGGTGAGATGAGTGGAGTAGATCCACAATCTACATAAACATGCGCACAATCTGCTGAACCTGAAACTCTTGCAACTCGTGTTGTAGGGAAGCCACCGAAATCCCTGACCTGAATAGTGTTGTGAGACCCATTCCTGGGTCAAAAATTAGCCATAGCCCTTAGCTAAACACATGCCAAAATATTCTTTCTCAAATAATACCTCCTAATTGTGAAATTCCTGAAGGCTATTGGCATATTTTTAACCAGATGGGAAACACAACAACACAAATGCAGACCTAAACCATAGAATATCCTATATTCGACCCATTAGCTAATGCATTAAGGAAATCCATTACATTACGACACATCCCAAATTCTCATGGAATGACCTTTGAAGACCTTGATGCATTCGTGTTTGAGTTCGATGTCCTATGTCGAGGTTACAATTATACTATTGACCCACAAAAACTAAAAATATTCCCTTAAACCTTGAAGGGAGCAACTCTACATTGGTTTATAGGACTGGGAGGTGGTACCATAAATTCATGGGATGAAATGAAAAATGCGTTCCTTACCAAGTATCAGGATGATTTCTGATCTAGGGACTTAAGAGAAGAAATTTTTAAAATGATGGCTAAAGATGGTGAGATTTTATAGGAATACGTTGAAAGATTTCAGTATAATTTACAGAGATCACCTTACACCACTTTACCTAAATAAGTATTGAAAATGGATTCAATTAAAGGCATGAAAGATGAGAGGGTAGAAACAATTAACTTAATGGGGCAAGGTGATATTTCCAAAGAAGAGTATGATGATATTATTAAACTGTGTATCATATGCTCGTGAGGAACTACACAAACCAAATCTGGGTTTCGAGACCCTCTCAACAAGACCAAAAAGACTGTAGGAGGAGGAGTAACTTGAGCAGAGATCGGTAATCTCTTATAAGATTTCAAAACTAACATTTTGAGCACATTAGCTACATAGTTGGATACTTTACAGGTTAAACAAAAACATGTTGAGTCAGAGAAATATTTGTCTACTTTCTATCCTCGTTGTCAAAATAATCATAGCGAGAGAGAATTCCCATTGGATAAGGTCGAGACATGTGCTATTTTCACTAAAAATCATCCAAAAGAGCAGTGTCCCTCACTCCCAAGATTAAAAGATGTAATCAAAGAAGCAGAGGAAGATACAGAGCCAATATATCTTATGAAACAATGAATACAGTGGCATAATCGTCCTTCATGTATGATGCATGGCCCTTCTTTGTTTTATTGTGGATAATATGCTCAACAACAGATTCCTAGGTCAACATGGCAGGGTCAGCAATCTTTTAATCTCACTTGGAAATATCATCCATACTCTACACCACCCTAGGAAAACTAGTCATTAATTGGACCTGTATGGCCAAATCAACAGTGTCATACTCATTCATGGAAAAATCCAACAAACAATCCATACCCTTCACAATTGGAAAATTCATCTACTTAAGGATCAATGTGGCCTCAAAATTGTCAGCATCCTAGAGGACCAATCAACCCATCTATTGTAACAATACCCCAATCACAACCATTATTGCAAGATCCATTCCAATTTCCCCAAATTCTCAACCTTCATTGCGTCCTGAATTACCCTTTCAGCCGAATACCAATCCAAACAGTAGGCTTGTCCAATGTTTGGAGATCGTTGAAAGTTCGTATCGTGAATCCAATTATCTTAAATGTAATGAATTGTCGCTAAGATATGGATGAGTTATATTTCTAGAATATAGTGAATCCAATCAATAATGGAAAGATAATGAAAAATCCATTAAATATAAGCCCTTAACAGAACATATTTCTCCAACTGTAGTCGTTTCTAAAACTGAGGCATCTGATCTGTCGACAAAAAAAAATACATTGTCAAAATTACAGTTGCTTCTCCCCCATTCCCTGAAAGACTCACAGTGATCAAACCGAGGTCCATTTTGATTTTGATCTTGTAGGGGAATTAAAAAATTTATTCATAAAAACCCTCTCCTCCAGGCCATATGGGACGTTTCGATTTATGGTAAAACAATTAAAGACTTGTGTTGTTAAAAACCATGGAGAAAACCCAAAGACCCTCCTATAGTCCATGACTTAGGGATGCTTTTCGAACTTATATTAGGGAAACACATACCTGTTAAGTACGATGACCCTAGGAATCTAGTAGTCATTGCTCAAATTCAGGGTCGTAATTTCCCAAATACACTGCTGGACTTAGGATTTCCTGTAAACATCTACTGTGGAAACTTGTGCTATCTTGGGGATCACAACCTTGAAATCGACTTCCAATTTACTAGAACTAGCTAACAGGTCGGTATTCAATCAAAAGGGCACTCTCGAAGATGTTATAATCTATGTGTATTATTGGGAATACCAAGTAGACTTTCTGGTTATCAAACCTAGGAATATACTAGATGGGAATCCTGTGATACTAGGGAGGCCATGGTTAGAAACAAATATGCATTCATAGGATTACAGTAAATATGATGATTAAAAAAGGTATTGCTGACAAAAATCTTGTCTTAGCCTGCTAAACCCAGCCTACCTATTGAATATTATCAATTATTCCCGCACATATACCAGGAGGAAAACCTACGTTCTCCTCTTACCTTGGATGAAGCTCTTGCATTTAAAATCTAGACTGAGGATGACATAATTATTGGCTCTATTAACAAATCGCCTACAGTTGGGAATCCAACATGTCAAATGTTGAAATA
The DNA here is from genome assembly GCA_034641835.2 of Pinus albicaulis. Lineage (NCBI taxonomy): Eukaryota > Viridiplantae > Streptophyta > Pinopsida > Pinales > Pinaceae > Pinus > Pinus albicaulis. The sequence goes on along the minus strand of CM076574.1, from coordinate 827,887,502 downwards.
CATACTTGATAATGAGGGCCGCGAGGACCCTCTAGAGGGTTTTAGTAATAACCATATACCTACGACTATTGTTCATAACAACATTCCTATTGAAAATGAACCAGGTAAAACCCTGAATATTGATTCCAATATGGATAATCAGCAACGTGAAAATCTAACTCAAATTCTCTCGAAATAAAAACAGGCTTTTTCCTGGGAGTACTCTGACATGAAGGACATTGACCCGCAATTATGCACTCACCACATTTATATATAAAAATATGCAAGTCCTATTCAACAACCACAAAGAAGATTAAATACACACCTTAGGTATGTAGTAAAACAAAAAGTGCAAAAGCTCATAGATGTAAAGTTTATATATCTTATTTTAGACAGCTAGTGGGTTTCACCATTAATTTTTTTCCCTAAGAAAAATGGTAAATGGGGAATTTGTGTGGATTATAGGAAAATGAATAAGGCTATGGAGAAAGATCATTTCCCCCTTCCATTTATAGACCATGTCCTCGACACCCTTGATGGGAAGAAAAATTTATCCTTTGTGGACGATTTTAGTGGTTATAATCAAATCCAAATCGCTCTGGAAGACCACGATAAGACCACATTGACCTATCCTTGGGGAACATTTGCATATAGAGTCTTACCATCTGGGCTGTGCAATGCACCAACCACTTTCCATAGGGAAATTTTGAGTATCTTCTATGATTTAATTAGTGAAGGACTTGAACTGTACATGGATTCCTTTAATCCATATGGTAACAAGTTTGATTAGGTTTTACATAATTTAGAAAGATTTCTTAAGCGATGCATTGCTACCAGATTATGCCTTTGCCATAAAAAATTTCATATGATGATGACCGAACACATACTTTTTGGGAACTATATTTATGTTGCAGGTATTCATGTGGATCCATCAAATATTAAGGTCATTCTTATGTTGCATACTCCTCGTACACCTACTGAGGTACAAATTTTCCTTCGCTACACTGGTTATTATAGCATATTTATATAAAAAAATTCAAAAATAGCAGCAGCACTATATATTTTGATAGGAAATGTTGAAATTGAGTGGATTGAAAAATGTGATGTTTCTTTTGCAGAACTTAAAAAGCTTGTCTCAATAGCCCTTGTGTTAAGAGGACCAAACTGGAAATTTCCTTTCCATATTTTAGCAGACACACCAGAAACAATGATAGGAGTTGTCCATAATCCATGTGTGAAAACAAAAGATACTCTTTAGCAAAAAGCAATCAGGGTTCATCCATAATATCATCATAAGAAACCATGTATCATGTCATCATCATTTGAGCATGAGTATCACAAGAACTAAGGAATAAGCAGATATAATGCCAACAATGCAATCATTAGTAGTTAGACTGATGCTCCCCCTGAACCTGTGTTCCTGTCCATCTCACTGTTTTCTTCAACAGAAAAACATACACTTCTGTCTCCATTGGTACTCGTGTGTATACGCAGCTTTAGTTCATGAAACCCACGTATGGAAAGTGAAATACAGAAAAATTTCACAATTCCATCTCCCCCTGAACTTGTACCACCTGTACCTGTCTTTTCTTGTCACATCAGATGCACTGTCAGAAATAAACACAACCAGAATTACCAAACCAGCCATGGGAATCATCATACATTGCTCCTCCTGTGATGATACATTACTGATTCCTATAATGTATCTCACATCACCCCTACAGTCATTATGAGAAGTAAGCTTTAGAAGCGGATGACTGCAGTAAGATTAATATTCCCTACGTTTTTGACCAGTCCTCCTTTTTCCAGCTTTGCTTAAAATTTCTTATTGTGTGCTGGAAATTGTCCAAATTCTCAGATCTATACATCCTGCATTCTTTTTCTACATGTCCATACTTGTTACAAACATAACATCTTGCGTGACCAGAAAAGTAAGCATAGGGATCATAATGTGTTTTTCTATTCTTTCTTCTATTGCAATCAGTTGCTTTATGACCATACTTGCTACATGAAAAACAATATCCCTTAAAGAAACCTGAGTACCTTTCTGTGTAGAATCTGTTTGTTTGTGACTGAAACAATCTGCTTCTGCAATTGGCTGCAACATGCCCATAATTATGACATTTAAAGCATTCAACATTATTGATCAAAGGAGGGAATGATTTCTTTTGAGAGTTCATGATTGTCGGTTGCCCTTTTGTTTCTTTCAACACTTCAGGTTTTGCATTAATATCCTTTTAATCTTTAGCACTTTCTTGTGAACTAGATTCTCCTTTAACAGTTTCATGAAAACCAAGACCAAATTTAACAGAAGGAGACCTTTGACTACTAATAATATTGTTCAGAATCTTAGTACTATCTTGAAACCTCAAGAGTTTATCTTTTTCTTCTAATTTACCTTTTAAAATGTTTACCTCAACCTCCAATCTTTGGCATTGCTTCTTCATACTTTCTTTGACCCTTCTTCCTTCTTATACTTGATCCTTCAATTTTAAAATCTCTTCTTTCAACCCATTTTCTTGTTCTTCAAATTTTTGTAAAAGTTCTTCATTCTTCTTATTTGATTTTTCCAGATCTTCTTTCAGAGAGATGATTTCTGCTTCAAGTCTTTCACTTCGATTGGTTACTTTATCCTGCAGTTTTTGATACATTTCTATCTATCCATTCATTCTAGAGATCACATCTTTGTAGATAGATTCCTTCCTTTTAAATTGATCCCAATCATTACTTTCACTTTCTTTTTCTCTATCTTCACCATTGCATGCACAAGGAAGTGAATTACAAGAACAATAATTAGCACCTGATTCATTATCTTCATTTTCTACCGCACATGTTTTCTAAGATATCTCCTTTCTTTGAGTAGCCTTCTTCTTTTGCTTCCTTCCCATTGTGACGGATCTCCTTCAAGCGATCAAGCTTCTATAGAAGGACCTGCTCTGATACCAATTGTTGGGAAAAATACTGAGAGGGGGGGGGGTGAATCAGTATTTAGAGCTGACTGAAAAAATTTTAATTTTTCTTTCTCTTAAAACCCATACGCTACTTTATTGAACCCAACTCACGTATACACGTAGATATCCTTAATAAAACTTGTGTATTACCAGAGATATCATTATGCAGATAATTCTTTACTTAGATCATTGCATCATTCATTCATTAGATGTTTAGTAAGCAGTAAGCATGTGCAGTAAGAACATAATAAATCATCACACATAAGCAACACACATGAACACCAGGATTTAAGGTGGAAACCCAATTCAGGAGAAAACCACCGTTGTCGTCGTCTCTGTCTTCAATATTTATTATAAATAAAATTTCTTACAACCATGTACTTGCGCAGACTCATACCAGCACGCAAGCACCCACCTGCAGAAGGATACAACCTTCTCTCGTTTACCAGCCTCTCCTGGAAGGCTGCTACAACCCCCTGCTCTCATTTACCAGCCTCTCCTAGAAGGGAGCTACCACCCCCTGCTCTCGTTTACCAGCCTCTCCTGGAAGGGAGCTACAACCCCCTGCTCTCATTTACCAGCTACCACTGGAAGGGAGCTACAACCCCCTCACTGAAGGCTTCGACCCTCAGCACTATCATGGACCACGTTTCATCAATTTTCATTCTGGATCCATCAGCTTCCATACAACTTACCTTGTAGGCCACTTTTCATCAGATTTTCAGACTGGACCCACTCCACACATTTAAGCTCATCATACATCAAACTGAAACTTATAACCTCATCAATTCATTCATTGAATCATCAAATAATCAACCAACATCTTGATCTTTAATCAACATAATCAGCAACATAATCAACATTCAAACAACCCAGATCTGTATGAATACATCATTGACAGATAGCAGTAAGACAGCAAAACAGATCAGACATTTCATTCCACGCACTTCAGCAAGCCCTAGATTCCATACGCACTTTTACTTCACTGAACCTGCGTATATACGCGCTTTCACAGAAACAAACCTGCGTATACTTCCATGCATTTTATTCTTCAGAAACCCTAACTGCCATACGTGCTTTTCTTTACTCGGACCCGCGTATACACACGCTTTTCATGAAACGAACCTGTGTATAGATCATAAACTTTTCAGGACTGTGCAGCTCTTCAGATCAGATAAAAAACTCAGATATCATCCTTTACTTCAGCAAAGATTCGCCAGATCACAGATCTAAACATTCCATAAACAGATCTAGAAAATACATAGCCATTTCAGATCTAGAGATCCCTCTTCATCATTTTCTTCATCCATCATTGTATTCATAGGTGCATTACTTATTCAGATCTATTAATGAACTGTAACCCATTCCATGCAGATATACTTCAGAGTGAAGTATTCATTCAATACCCAGACACATGCACACCCTTGCACTATGATCTTCTTCTCCTTATATAGATTTAGCCTTTATCAATACCATGAGTCAAAACCACTCAACCACTGATGGTATTCCTGGATGGGATCAAATAGATAATCCAGCGCTCAATACTGTGGGCCAATACCATGGTAATGTCCCCTAGTTTTATAAATATAGAGCGCAAATAGGCATACGCTACTTGGTACGTACTTTTCCGCGTACATATGCTACTTTTCCTTTACAAACCCACGTATGCTTTGTGACATATCTTCTTTATCATTTCTCTGGCACATACTGAAATTCCTTTCTTCTGTTACTCCTGAGCTGATCTGTAGATACATAATCCTTACATATTTAACACATAGGTTGCTTATCATAGGCAACTCATCAAGTAGGTTTCCATCCAAAGACAACTCATCAAGTTAGTTTCCATCAAGAACAACTTCATCAAGTAGGTTGCCATCAAGGACAACACATTGCATCATATAGCCAACAATCTCATTTCATCAAGTAGGTTGACATCAAGGACAACACATGCCAAAAATATCCCCCTTTGGACTTGATGGAAACCATGATGGTGTTTGATCACCACAACAGATAGATACATTGATTATAACCATTATTCAAACACCATGATACTCTCCCCCTTTGACATCAAAGGCAAAGGGCAGATCAAAACCAAAACAAGGTTTTTCTTCTCAAGAAGAGCTCTGTAGATCTGATTTGCACTGAAGTTACCAAGCTCCCCCTGAGTTCATGCTGAATCTTCAAACATAAAATTCAATGAAGTACATGACTCTATGACCTTTCCTATCACCAAGGACTAAAACTTACATCAATGATCCAACCAAGTGGATTTACATATGTGACTCAAGTACCCAACCAAGTGGGTTTACACATTTTGACTCAACTACCCAACCAAGTGGGTTTACAAATTTGAAGAAGTCCTTACATGACTGAATATAGCAATTTACATCATAGGTCTCAACATAACCTCTTTCATCACATTACAGAAATGACTTATACAATCAAGATCAAAGAATCTCAAGCACAAGATCAAACCACAACAAATAATTAGAATGCCAGCAATATTGCATCCTTTTCATATGACCAAAACTCCCCCTTAGCTTATGCATCCTGAACACTTTCAACAGCAAATCATCAAGGCATCTTCATCAAATATCAGAGAATGAAACAGAAATATGAGAGTTGAAACATCACCAGAGGTACCCAACAGCACCACAGCTGTGCTGAAGAATGCTAATCCAAGAAAAATTTGTCAGCAACCACCCATACGTGTTTTTCTGTGTATAAAATCGTGTATATACGCGACTTTCCTTCAGGAAATACGCATGTCCAATTTAATCTTCTGAAATTAAGCAGATCTGATCTTCTGAGAGGCAGAGACAACTCCTAGCTTCTATCTGAGATAATCGAATGCTTTCCTGGAATATATGAGAGAAGAAAGATAGGAAAATGTAATTGTGTTTTCAAGTGTCATCCAATAGTTGTAGCATAAGCACATCAGTAACCAAGCCTTCAGACACTTTGCAGCATCAACAAATTCTTTCCAATAGGAATTATCATACCAGAACAACTTCTTCAATAGACAATACGTGTCAAGCAATCATCCATGTGATCTGTTATCACCAAGATCTTCATGATTTATCTTTATTTTATAATCATGTGTAATATGTGTAGGAATTATGTATACAATATCTCAATCAGCAACAAACTCTGCATGATCTATCCTTATCTCTGAATCATAAGACTTCCATACCATCCATGTGTGAAAACAAAAGATACTCTTTAGCGAAAAGCAATCAGGGTTCATCCATAATCTCATCATAAGAAACCATGTATCATGTCATCATCATTGAGCATGAGTATCACGAGAACTAAGGAATAAGAATATACAATTCCAACAATGCAATCATTAGTAGTTAGACTGATGCTCCCCCTGAACCTGTGTTCCTGTCCATCTCACTGTTTTCTTCAACAAAAAAGCATACGCTTCTGTCTCCATTGGTACTCACGTGTATACGCGGCTTTAGTTCATGAAACCCGTGTATGGAAAGTGAAATACAGAAAAATTTCACAATTCCATCTCCCCCTGAACTTGTACCACCTGTACCTGTCTTTTATTGTCACATCAGATGCACTGTCAGAAATAAACACAACCAAAATTACCAAACCAACCATGGGAATCATCATACATTGCTCCCCCTGTGATGATACATTACTGATTCCTATAATGTATCTTACCCTGCAGTCATTATGAGAAGTAAGCTTTAGAAGCGGATGACTGCAGTAGGATTAATATTCCCTACGTTTTTGACCGGTCCTCCTTCTTTTTCCAGCTTTGCTTGAAATTTCTTATTGTGTGCTGGAAATTGTCCAATTTCTCAGATCTATTCATCCTGCATTCTTTTTCTACATGTCCATACTTGTTACAAGCATAACATCTTGCGTGATCAGAAAAGTAAGCATAGGGATCATAATGTGTTTTTCTATTCTTTATTCTATTGCAATCAGCTGCTTTATGACCATACTTGCTGCATGAAAAACAATATCCCTTAAAGAAACCTGAGTACCTTTCTGTGTAGAATCTGTTTGTTTGTGACTGAAACAATCTGCTTCTGCAATTGGCTGCAACATGCCCATAATTATGACATTTAAAGCATTCAACATACATGCTTTTACTTCACTGAACCTGCATATACTTCAGTGCATTTTATTCTTCAGAAACCCTAACTGCCATACACGCTTTTCTTTACTCGGACCCGCGTATACACGCGCTTTTCATGAAACGAACTTGTGTATAGATCAGAAACTTTTCAGGACTGTGCAGCTCTTCAGATTAGATAAAAAACTCAGATATCATCCTTTACTTCAACAAAGATTCACCAGATCACAGATCTAAACATTCCATAAACAGATCTAGAAAATGCATAGCCATTTCAGATCTAGAGATCCCTCTTCATCATTTTCTTCATCCATCATTGTATTCATAGGTGCATTACTTATTCAGATCTATTAATGAACTATAACCCATTCCATGCAGATATACTTCAGAGTGAAGTATTCATTCAATACCCAGACACATGCACACCCTTGCACTATGATCTTCTTCTCCTTATATAGATTTAGCCTTTATCAATACCATGAGTCAAAACCACTCAACCACTGATGGTATTCCTGGATGGGATCAAATAGATAATCCAGCACTCAATACTGTGGGCCAATACCATGGTAATGTCCCCTGTTTTATAAATATAGAGCGCAAATAGGCATACGCTACTTGGTACGTACTTTTCTACGTACATACGCTACTTTGCCTTTACAAACCCGCGTATGCTTTGTGAAATATCTTATTTATCATTTCTCTGGCACTTACTAAAATTCCTTTCTTCTGTTACTCCTGAGCTGATCTGTAGATACATCATCCTTACATATTTAACACATAGGTTGCTTATCATAGGCAACTCATCAAGTAGGTTTCCATCCAAAGACAACTCATCAAGTCAGTTTCCATCAAGAACAACTTCATCAAGCAGGTTGCCATCAAGGACAACACATTGCATCATATAGCCAACAATATCATTTCATCAAGTAGATTGCCATCAAGGACAACACATGCCAACAGTACTCCCTAGAGAAATAATAACAGATGGCTGATCACAATTCACTGCTCATAAAATTTATGCTACTTTACAGAAGTACCACATTAATCACATAGTCACTTCTTGTTATAGCATCATTTATCACCTCTATATACTTGATGATATATGTATTGGCCTTGGGCAACCCTTTCCATTCATACTTGGTCCTTTACTTAAAAATCAATATTTTGAATTCCATACACAACTCGGCCCTATAAAAAACACGTACATTTGCGGGTCCACTCATATCTGACCCACATATAAAATTTAAAATATTAAAAAAATATAAAACTCCCTATTATTTGGGCGGGGTTTACGGGTTACACCTGAAGCCTACCTACAGGAGCACGTGGCCAAACTGTTTCCCAAATGATTTTTTTTTTTGAAGAAGTATAAATACACCTCGTGGGAAGGCTTAAAGGGGGGAGAGAGATAGGTATTGATACAATAGCCTATTAGTCCCAGATCGAGTCCGATTATCTATGTGCCTCCTGCATTTCCCAGGTTCAGGAAACCCTTGTTTCCTTCTTTGAGATGTTCACCTCCTTTATGTGACATCCTTGTGTACCTTTATGGAAGAATATTTTTTAGGTTTGGCCTGGACAAATCCAGAGGACGGTTTCGCTTGGAGCCGTGGCTGATTTTAGGTGGTATTTCTCCACATATTTTACATACATAAATAAAGAAGCTCGGTCATGTTCCTGATGTCGTGACCTTTAATGATTTTATACATGTTAATGATATTGTTATAGTTTATTTCATGTTATTTCTTATAATATTATATGATCTAACCATTGACATCTAGGATATATATGTTGTTACAACTAGTATATGTGATTTTTCTTAAATGAGTTGCAGGTTTTGAAGCACATGGACAAGCAGAGGGTTTGAACCCTACAGGAATGACCTCAAACATAGGATATACGGCTAAGGTCATCTCTCCCAAGTTTGCTAGTTTAAGCATTAGGACCTTTAGTTTGCTTGCTTCTTGCTATTTTATGCCTTCCGCTATGTTGGGGTCCTCAACCTAGACCCTAGGGTAGTTTCTCCCATAACAAAATTGGCAACTCCACTGGGGATTACATCTATGTAATTCCTAGTTTGAGTTATTTTTCTCTGGATTTGGGTTCCCTGATTGGTCTGATCAATTTCCCAGTCTTATTGGTTCTTTATCCATCCAAGCAAAAGACTTGATCTTCTGGATCAGGGTTCGATTTACTATTTTTCTTTGATGCCTATTTTATATGCAATTTTTAGTGCACACGGTCACGTATATACATATTTTGGTCCAAGGAAACACACATATACGCAGGTTTCCTTAGACACAATCGTGTATGAATGTTGGTTGTTCACAGCCAAGCTGCGTATGGTTAGTTTCAAATGAATATTTTATTTTTGGAGTCCTATAAGGTATTTTTTCCTATTATTGGCCACTGTTGTGGAACCTTTGACATGTCTGGATACTGTTTCTGACTATTGTGTATCAATTTCTCTCTTTCTTGAATGAAAACCTAGTCAACCTAGGGTTTGCCTTGCTTTGTAAAGTTTTAGTTTTGGCTTTTGCACCAAGGTTTCTTTCTGAGGTTCTTGATTTTTCTGACATTTTAGAGTAGTGAGTTTGTGTCGATTTACTCATGCTTAGCCTTGTCATTGCTTCACTTTTTCTTTTGGTTTGGATTTATTTGCTTTCTTGGCTTCTTGAGAAGAGATTTTCTGGAAAATATTGAAGTGTCTTCTTGGTTTTCTTGAAGTTTCTTTGATTGTTGGAGTTTTATACTATTGTTCAAATCATTTTCTTGAGTTAGTTGCTTCATTCCATTTGTTAAGTCCTATCATGAAAGTGATATTGTTGGCTTAAGGAATTTGAGGTCTCTTGTTTGCTCAATTTTTTGATTTGGAGTCTCGATAGTTTTGTGCTTTCTCAAAGAGATTTTGTTGCTTCCTTAAAAGGAGAAAAGCTCAAAAAACACTATTGTTTTCCTTTGCTTTTTATTTTGGTGTTTTTTTTATGATTTTTATCATTTTTTAACAAGTTTGTAGTTTGTTATTTTGGTCTGGATTTCTTGGTTTTGAGAGAAGTTCCCCATTGAATTTGTCTCTTCTTGTATCAAGTTGTTTTTGGAATTTTGGTTGAAGGAAGTTCATGTTTCAGACTTGTCTTTTCTTTTGTGTCAAGTGTTCAGACCTCTCTAGTGAGAAACTCATTTTCTTGTTTGATTAGAAGTAGTCCTATAATCTAAATTTGGTATTGGTAGTTTTGCATTACTGTAGTTTCACTATTAACCATATTTAGTCTTTTGATAGTTTTTTAGTGTGTGAGCGTGAATTCGGAAAAGAAAAGAAAATTTCTTGCTTTTATTATTTTTTCGTAGAACCTATGTAGAAATTTCTTTCAGCGAATAAAAAGTTGCATATGCATGTAGCAAGTTTATATTGATTTCTCTTTTGCGTCAAAACACCACAAGTTGCATCTCCGTTTACCCCTGACTTAAAAAGAATAACCCTTAAAATCAAGCTCATAATTTAAAATGAACTAGAACTTTTTGAAATTGTCATTAATATACACCAACTATTCTAGGTTATTAGGACCTTGGCATAGGTGAGTAGAGAAGTAACTCTCCAAGGTCACTCAAAATTTCAAACATAGAAGTTGATTAATGAGTGAAATATAGCATCGTTAAGTGGACCAGGAAATCTCTCCTCCAGAGAGTCAAGCGCGAGTGTGGGTGAAAGAAAAGAAGAGAGATACCCCCTCTCCTATTTTCTGTATCCTGACCCAAGATTGTTCCGCCCGACTGCCGATACGAACTGGTGATCATAGTTTTTATTTCTAGGTATCACATAGGTGACTGTGGGGGGGGGGGGGGTACTCATGGTAACTAAGGAAGCCATTTTATCACTCTCATTAGTACTCCTGGAGGGTTCACTTGTGAAGCTTAATTACTTTCATTGGCAAAGGCTTTTGTTTGTATGTCAGCGTAACTATTTCTGTTACCTTCGCTAGTAGGTCTGGGGCGTAATTACCCCAGACTATTTTTAGAAGGTCCTTGTTTTCAATTTCTTGTATTTTGGTGTGTGGTCCTAATAACCTGGAGTGGAAATTTTTGAGAGATGTTTGATTTATGAATATTAGGGAGATTTTGTAGCGGGTGATATTTTCTCCTAGATTTCCATATTTTTGTAATTTTTGAGTCTATATAATATCTCATAATAATTAAAAGTGGTTGACCAATCGGTTCGTCGATCGAGGAGGCTTCATGGGCTTTATCCTGTGAGTGTCGAGCCTTATTCTCAAAGAAGTGGGAGAAATTATGCTGGTGATTTCCAACCAGTAGTAGTAGACGCATCGGGGTGTGATCCTCCGCTTGGGGCTATTATTTCTGAGGGTAGTCCTAGTGCTAGTCATGATTTAGAGAGGAGTACTCCACTCCTTTCTTAGGTCCTTTTTTTGGTAGAAGAAGTTGAGGCTGAAGAAATTCCTAAACCTCTAGTCACTCCTTCCTCTCCTCTTCCTGCTATTTTTCTGAACATTTTATTATACGTTGGGCCCCCATCTCACAGACCAGCAAGCCCTCACATTTCTCCTTCTTTTGTTTCAATGGGCACTGATGGGAACACTGCTTCGGCTATGAGTACTTCAAGTGTTTATAATCCTCTTTCAACAGAAGGAGGAGGTACCATTACTATATCGACCATCACTCCTAGTACTGCAATTTTTGGCTCTACCTCCATTCCTTCTACGAGTGGGGGGACCCAAGGCTTTGCTTCCCATACTGTTCCTTTTTCATATTGGATACCTTCTAGTGCAATTCCCATAGTTTCTTTAATTGTTGCGTCTGTTGTCTCTAGGCCCATGACTTCTATGGGTAGTGGGTCAACTTATTTTTAGGGTTTTCCCTTCAGAAGTGATCATATCCCTCATTCAAATCCTTCCTTAGGTTCTTTGGCTTTATCCGTGAAAATTCAACGTTTTAATCCTTTTCTTGGGGGGTCAAATTTCCAATGGATTTCAAGGCTGGAACCTTGCTTTCAGTGGTCTAGGAATTGGGAATCAGTTTATGTATGGTCAGTAGGGAAATGTTCATTTCTCCTCCGTAGGTGCTTCTTAGGGTTTCTCTCCTTTCACCAATCCATGGAACCCTTACCAAGGGGTCTCATACTCGTTTACTAATTTTATTGGGGGGAAAATTCATGTTTATGGTAAACCTGTGGTGGGAGGAGGTCCTACTCCAAGTTACTCTCAGAAACAAGGATTTCCTTATGGTCCAACTTCTTCTATGAAAAATTTGTGGAAGACTGTTGCCTAAGAAAATCCAGGTTATTCTTTTCAGAATGTTGGGAATCCTTCCCCTGGTGGATGGAATTCTCAGGGTCCTCCACATTTAACATTCCTGGAAACTCTATTTTTTCTAGATCTATCAAATTTGACTAACGATCCTATCCGGTACAACCCAGGTTGGCCTCTGGTCCCTACTAAAAATCCATCAGATATTCTGAAATTTGAAGGGAAGACTGGTGAGGAACCAGCCGGCCATGTTACCACTTTCCATTTATAGTGTTCATCGAACTCCCTCATTGATGATTCGATAAGGCTGAGATTATTTCAGTGCACCTTGACTAGAAACACTGCTAATTGGTACATTGAGCTTATTGGGGGAACTTTTGCTTCATTTGGCGAGTTGGCTACCATGTTTTTGAACCATTTTCAGTTGCTCGTTCGTTATAATGCTAGAACTGAGCTTCTAGAAAATTTCCAACAAGATAAGGCAACACACATTTCTGATCATATTCAAGAATGGAGGAGAAGGAAGAGTCTCATTAAAGCCTATATTCCCAATGAATTCTTTCTCAAATGGTTCCTCAAATATTTATAGCCAGAAATCTCAAAGGATGTATCTCTTTCTAGGATATTCACTGAGGAGAAAGCCATCTTTAGAGCCTAGCAATTGGAACTGATTTATTCTCATTCTAGGATTCTTAATAAGATATTTCTTGATGCTCCTCATTTCAAGAAGATTTAGCCAAACCGAAGCCAGGTCCCCATGCTGATGGGCTTGTCGGTACAATTGATAGTGGTACGGCTAACCTTTTGAATCAATTACAATAGTTGTCTCTACAATCTTCTCCTTATATTTAGGCTACACCGTCATTGTTTACTCCTTCCTAGCCCTTAACAATCAATGTTGTTCAATCCTCTAATCCCAAAGGAAATAAACAATGCGATGGGAAGAAGAAGGGTCGGAATAAAAAGAAGAAAGATAAGGATGGGAAGGGTAATGAGAACAAATCGAACAATAACATTGGAGAGGGTAAGAGAGAGTCGAAGAAGAAAGTCAAGTTTCCTTGAAATTTATGCACTAGAGACCATCTTACTCATCTTTGCCCTAATATTCAGGATGCTCAGTGCTTGTTATCTCAGCAGGGTTCCTCGAGTTCATAGGTTGTCTTGACTAACCCTTTCCCCCAAGGGAATCAGATGCTTGCTTCCGTGAATGAAAATATTGGAGCTCCCATAGGGGAAACCAGGAAAGGGAAAAATCTTCAAATGTATATATGGTGAGTGCTCACATTGATGTCACTACGATATCACATGATTATGGTGAATCTGAATATTCAAAGGCTAAGGTAACTCCTAATACATCCGAGCCACTCCATATTGAGAGGCCCATAGTTGAGCCTATACCTTGCATGCCGAAAGGTTTTGCTAAACGTTTGACAATGAACCGTAATGCCAAGGCAGCCCATAAATACTCCATTGTAGAAGATCTGGCTCAAAGTCCTTGTGCTATGTCTATGTTGGAGGTACTCCAGTCGTGCCCAGCACAAAGGAGTGTGCTACTCATTGTGATCGGGGTCATAGATCCAAAGAACTCTCTTATGATCACATTCGATATGTCAAATATTAAGAAGATACTTCCTCATCATATGGATTTTCAGATCAAGTCTACGTATCAGAAAATAAATAGTTTTCAAATGGTAGTTGATGAAGGAGCTTCCACATGTGTCATGTCTATCTCATGTTGGAAATCCATTGGATCTCCTCAAGTCGTTCCTTCACCTACTCTCCTCACTACATTTGATGGTCATTCTCACAAGCCACTTGGCATTGTTCCTGCTTTTCCCATCCATGTTGGAGGCAAAGTTGTCAATATGGAAGTAGATATAGTTGATGCAAATTTGTATCACAACCATCTGTTGGTGCGGAATTGAATTTGTGAGATGGATGCCATCGCTTCATCATTATTTCGCATCCTGTGTTTTCCCCACGAAGGGATAATTGTCACTGTTGATCAGATGGACTATTCTCCAATAGATCCTAATGCAACTTCTGACTCTATTGTCCCCTTGGTGAATGATTCCAAGAAACCTGTGGAGAATTTAGGATGCGGTATGTATACCTGTTTGATGGGTACTTTTGATCTTGCGCCTCCTTCTGTTCATATTAATTCTATTTCATCCTCCAAGGCTCCTACTCGAAGAGAGTTCTTCAGAACTCATTATTTTTTAGACCCTTGGACCTTACCTTCTCATACTACCACATTACAATAAGGGCAAGTGGGTGGAAAGGCGTATCCTATATCTACAACGGGAATTGCTTATCAGTCTATTGTTGATTTTGCATATTCTGATCCAGTTTCTCTTTCGCTGGAGGATTTGGATGGAGATGTGGCTCCGGCTTCGACAATTAACTCATCTTTAGCTCTGAACTACCTTGATAATGTTCTACCATATGAGGAGGCTATCCTAGAGGCATGACTGGTGTGGAAAACCTGTGGAATGATTTGCATCATCGGTCATATTTTCTACCTGATTTGCGTGAGGTTGAGTCAAAATTGTCTAGCCTTGTCTCTACTGGTCCTATTCACCCGATCCTAAGCCCTTTGGCTCCAACACATATTTTTGAGGAAGGTAATATGGCTGTCATTTTAGAGGCGATTCCGATGAACATTTCCAAGAATCCTACTGTTATAGATAATGTTTTCATCAGAGCTGAGTGTTCCCCTGAAGATATTTAGATCTATACCGATCTCTTTAAAGAGTTTCGTGATGTGTTCACTTGGTATTATGAGGAAATGCTTGGAATTGATCCATCTATTGTACAACATGAGATCAAGACTTACAAGAATGTTAAGCCTATACGACAAAAGATTTGATCATTCAATCCTAGGAAAGTTTCAGCTATCAAGGTCGAGGTTGAGAAGCTGCTTAAGGCAGGTTTCATATACCTCGTTCGTTTGACTGAATGGGTTTCGAATCCAGTGCATGTGGAAAAGAAATAAGGAATGATCTGTGTCTGCATTGACTTCATAGATCTGAATAAGGCATGTTCGAAAGATAATTACCCAACAACATTTATTGATCAGATTATTGATGAGTGTGCGGGGAATGATATTTTCTCCTTCATGGATGGTTTCTCGAGATATAATCAAATTACCATCCATCCTAAAGATCAACACAAGACTACTTTTATTTTCCCTTGGGGTATGTTTGCATTCAAGAAGATGCATTTTGGTCTTAAAAATGATGGAGCTACTTTCTAGCGGGCCATGTCTTACACTTTCCACAATATCAAGCATATCATCAAATCTTATTTGGAAGATTTAGCTACTCGTTCTCAAAAGAGAATTGATCATCTTTCTCATCTTTGACAGATTTTCGTAAGATGTTGGCACTATAAAATCTGGTTGAATATGAATAAATGTGATTTCGCCATCACATCCAGTCAGTTGCTGGGATTCATTGTGTCTATTGAAGGGATTTTTGTTGATTCCTTCAAGGTTGAGGCAATACTTTAGATGCCTCCCTCGTATTCTATTCATCAACTTCAAAGTCTTCAAGGAAAAGCTAATTTCTTGAGGATATTCATCATTAACTATGATGAGGTTACGAAAGGGTTTTTGACATTGTTGAAGAAAGAAATTCCATTTCTGTGGGATGACTTTAGTCAAACCTGGTTCGATGCTTTGAAAAATTCATGTACCTCTACTCATTTGCTGAGTCCACCTGATTATAGCTGAGACATCCTTTTGTACTTCGCCACCGTAGAATCTACTATAGGTATAGCTCTGGTTCAGGAGGATGATGCTCTTTG
Source organism: Pinus albicaulis (assembly GCA_034641835.2). Lineage (NCBI taxonomy): Eukaryota > Viridiplantae > Streptophyta > Pinopsida > Pinales > Pinaceae > Pinus > Pinus albicaulis. Next base: position 827,871,405 of record CM076574.1, on the reverse strand, counting down.
TGAGCATGTTATTTATTGCCTAAGCTAAGGCTTGGTAGGTCCTGAACTGTGATATTCTCTTATTGATAAGTTAGCTATGTTGAGATTCAACAAGATGATGATCCTAGTGAAAATTAAGCACCTTCACTAGGTGGGGCCCGCAGGCTATTTTTAGGTGTATGTATATTTTTAGAATGGTGAGCATATTCTAAAACTAGCAGGATGCTGATTCTAGATGGTTGAGAAAATTCTATCTTTGGATGAATTTCTATTTTTAGAATATGGGCAAAGTCTATTTATAGATCGCTAATCTAAAAATAGAATGCATGTCGATTATTACTAGCCCTTATAATAATCAGACAATAAATAGTAACTTATTATCTTGGAGCACTTTATTTCAGTGAACAGATGTGGCACATCAGTGGGCTATGCAATTCTTAGGGTGGTTGGTGACTCATGTATGGAGGACTTCATTATAATTGATAGTGGAAAGTTGTAACCGAGTTGGAAGAGTAGTTATGTGAGTTGTTATATAGTTTAACTCAGTTAAGTTAGTTAAACTCAATTGTCCTAGTTGTAACTAAAGATACACTAGTGAAATATGAGTGAATTAATTATTTAATTAATTCACAAGTAGTGTGTTACTTGCAACTGAAGAAATACAGCAGTTAACTACTTGCATGCCAGATCCAGTGGAGACCCAATGGAGAGATAGGTGAAAGGGTGAGATGGAATATCAGTTGTGACTATAGTGATGCATTCAATGCATCTACACAGACATTGGAGGTGCCAATGAGGATTGCGCAGTGAAAGCAATACAAGATCAAATTTATTCAAGGATATTCTTCAGCAGGGATTGCACAGTGGAAGCAGGTTGTCAAGAGGCAAGAAATTGGTTCATAGATATGAAAATTTATGCATGACAGCGTGTGACAATTGTATATTGTACTGAGAGATCTATGATCTAAGATTTGTATGAGATCGTTACATGTTCCATTGATATACATAATATATGATAATTGGGGGTTTTAGCTTTAATATTTCCCGATAAAACATCTTGTTATGTGCGATTTATTTTTCTTCATATGTGTTTTGCAATTGGAAATTTAATTCCGCAAAGAATTAAGTGGAAGGATTTTGTATTTAACATAAGATTAATTTGTTAGATCAGGAGAATCCAGAAATACATTATTGTGTTTATAAATTTCTACATGGTATCATAGCCAAGTTGATCACTAAAGATTGCAATATTGAAGTGGTGTTGAGTTTTGTGCTGGTGGGCAATTCGAATTTGCTGCAAGAATTTCTTGGTGCGACAGTGGAGTAAGCATTGAAATGGATTTCAATGGGTTACAGTTGGAGTATGCACTCGAGGGTAGCTCTAACTACATAGCCTGGAAGGACAGGATGGAGGCAGTGCTTAAACATAATGGCTTGAAGGAGTTCATCAATAGTGATGTTCCTAAGCTCACTTCGATGGATGCTGCATTACTTGACGCCTGGAAAAAGAAACTAGCTAAGACAAGAAGAATTATATTGGAAGGCGTGAAAGACCATATTGTGTCAAGCCTTCATGGGAAATCCACTCTAATTGCAATGTGTAATTCTTTGACAGATCTTTTCCAAAGTAGCAGCGACCATAGGAACTTGGCACTGAAAGATAAACTCAGAAAAATCAAAATGGAGAAGGGCGACAATATTCCAAAGTATCTCATGAATTTTGTCCAATGTAGGGATGAGATGGGGAGTGTGGGAATTACAGTTGCGGATGATGACTTGGTGAGCTTGGCTCTCCTTGGGCTTCCGAATAGTTGGCACAGTTATCAATACTTTTTTAATGGGCGGGAGAAACTGCCGGATTGGGAGCGACTTTGGTCGGATCTAGTGCATGAGGAGATAAGGCGAAGTACCAGGGATGGCTCTTCATCAAAACATGATGATGAAGAGGATTTTTCTTTGGCTGCAAAATAGAGGAAAGGGAAGGGGAGGAAATCCCATCCAAAATCTGAGGCTAAAGGAAAGAAGTTGGATTTGTCCAAGCTAAAGTGTTTTCACTATCACGAACATGGGCATCTCGCCACTAACAGCCCACAGAAAAACAATAACAAGAAGGATGTTGGAGTTGCAGCTGGTGAGGCCCTTGCCTCACAATTTGAACTTGATTTCTCCTTGATCGCATGCTTGGTTTCAAGCACAATGGAATCGGTGTGGTATCTTGATAGTGGTGCTTCCTTCCACATGACGGGAGATAAGGGGTTGTTTAGTGACTTGGAGGAGAAAGATCTCCAAATGCATATAGAGATGGGCGACGATGGTAGATACAATGCGAATGACATTGGAAACATTACCTTTGAGAGGGAGTCAGGTAAACCATTTCTGTTGAAATATGTTATGCATGTTCCAGGTCTGAAGAAGAACTTGGTCTCAATCACAATGTTGGAGGATAGAGGTTATGACATTGTTTTCAGCGATGGAAAATATTTCCTGCGACATAAAAAAATAGTTCAAATAAAGAGGATAGGAATTCAAGTCAAGAATCTCTACAAGCTGGAGGTAGATGGTTGTGCTACAATGGTGGGCAAAGAAGAAGAAGTGTTGAGCCGAGATGAGGGCGAATTATGGCACAGGAGATTGGGCCATCTTCACCATGGTGCCCTGAAGATTTTGCAGCAGATTTCTACTAGACTTCCCAAGGGTACACTTGCGCAGTTAGATCAGTGCAAGGGATGTAATATGGGTAATTTTGTGAAGACCACCTTTCATGAAAAGGAGAACCGTGCTTCGGTGATCCTGGAGAGAGTACACACAGATGTGTGTCGACCATTCTCGTTTTATTCAATAGAAAAACATAGGTATTATGTTATTTTTGTTGGTGACTATTCTTGTAGATGTTGGATCTTCTTCATGCCGAAGAAAGATAAAAAAATTCTCAAAGTTCTGTGAGTTTAAAGCATTGGTGGAGAAAAATTCGGGGAAGCAAGTGAAGGCTCTACAAAGCGATAATGGTGGTGAATATAGCTCGAACGAATTCAAAGAATTCTATAGAAAAGAAGGAATTCAAAGAGAAATCATAGCACCTCATAACCCACAGCAGAATGGGGTCGCGAAGAGGAAGAACAGGTCAATCGTGGGTGCTACATGAGCTATGCTTTATAGGGAGCTACACTTTCATGCAAAGGAGGAACTACTTGTTCCCAAAGATGAGCCTCAAGATGTGGATCATCCATAGGAGGAAGATCATGGAGTGGAGGAGTCCACTCACGCAGAGCCAAACATCAGAACTGGTAGAAGGCGTACCATAGAAGCTGAGACAATCACCTACTTCACTATGCAGACAGAGACAGTCACCTGACCGATATATTGGTTACATGGATCTCATGAGAAAGTGTATCGTGACAGAGCCATCTTCCTTTGAGGAAGCAGTGCAGGAGCCCACATGGGTAGATGCCATGGTGGAGGAGTATGACTCCATTGTCAAAAACAGTGCTTGGGAAATTGTTCCAAGGCCGGTTGATAAATTAGTGGTAGGTTAAATATGGATCTACAAGGTAAAGAAAGCTGCTGATGGGAGTGTTGAGAAGTATAAGGCAAGATTTGTTTCCTAGGGCTTCTCACAGATCGAGGGGATTGATTATGAAGAAACCTTTGCACCTGTCACACGGTATTCTTCCATAAGGACCATCCTTGCTCTCTCAACGCAGATGGGTTGGCACATTCATCATATGGATGTGAAAACTGTGTTTCTTAATGGGATCATTGATGAAGAAGTGTACATTGAGCAGCCCAAAGGATTTTATATCTTCAGCAGCGAGTCACATGTGTGCAGACTCAAAAGAGCATTGTATGCGTTAAAGCAAGCACCCTGTGCTTGGTACACTCGAATCGACACCTATTTCACTAGACTTGGCTTCACCAAGAGTGAGGCGGATGCAAACCTATACCAAATTGTGGTGGAGGGTAAGCTTTTAATCATTGTTCTTTATGTTGATGATTTAATACTGACTTTTGATGAGCAGCTAATACACTCATGTAAGGAGGACCTTGAAAAGGAGTTCGAGATGCAGGATATGGGTCTCCTTCATTATTTCCTTGGATTAGAAATATAGTAGCGAGAAGGTGAACTGTTTGTGTCTCAAGGCAAGTATTCATGGGAGATACTTGGTAAGTTTCACATGGAGGACTGCAAACCCATGGATACTCCTCTTCCAGGAAACTGGATGAAAGAGGATGCTACATCGGCAGAGGTAGTGGATGCTAGTGTCTATCGACAGTTGGTGGGTTCGCTCATGTATTTAGTTAATACAATACTGGACATATGCTATGTGGTGAACCAGCTTAGTCAAGTGATGGTTAAGCCTACCAAGCTCTTTTGGAAAGTGAGCAAGCATGTCCCGAGATATCTCAAGGGCACATCTGAGTATGGCTTATGGTACAGACAGACAGATGAGGTGAAGTTGCATGGCTTCACGGATGTAGATTGGGCAGGCAGCCCAAAGGATAGAAAGAGTAGATCAGGAGGGGTTTTTAGTATCAGATCTGCAACTATTTCTTGTTACAGTAGGATATAGAGATTTGTGGCACTCATTTTAGCGGAAGCGAAACACATGGAAACAAGTCAAGCTGCATGTGAGGCTATCTGGATGAGGAAGATCCTAGTCGGTTTGTTTGGTTCTCATTTATATCCTATAGTGATTCATTGTGATAATCAGAGTTGCATAAACCTCTCGATTAATCTTGTGCTTCATGATAGATCTAAGTATATGAATATATGGTATCATCATATCAGATATTGTGTGCAACAGAAGATCATGTTGCTTCAGTACATTCCTACGGAAGATCAGGATGTAGATATTCTAACGAAGGCACTCACCAGGAGAAAATTCAAATATCATAGAGTCAGGATTGGGGTGAAGGATAATCCCTATCTTTTTGAGAGGGAGTGTTGAGATTCAACAAGATGATGATCCTAGTGAAAATTAAGCACCTTCACTAGGTGGGGCCCGCAGACTATTTTTAGGTGTATGTCTATTTTTAGAATGGTGAGCATATTATAAAATTAGCAGGATGTTGATTCTAGTTGGTTGATCAAATTCTATTTTTCGATGAATTTCTATTTTTAGAAGATGGGTGAAGTCTATTTATAGATCGCTAATCTAAATATAGAATGCATGTCGATTGTGATTAGCCCTTAATAATAATCAGACAATAAATAGTAACTTATTCCCTTGGAGCACTTTATTTCAGTGAACAGATGTGGCACATCAGTAGGCTGAAGGAATTACACAATTCGTAGGGTGGTTGGTGACTCATGCATGGAGGACTTCGTTATAACTGATAGTGGCAAGTTGAAATAGAGTTGGAAGAGTAGTTATGTGAGTTGTTATTTAGTTTAACTCAATTAAGTGAGTTAAACTCAGTTGTGCTAGTTGTAACTAAATATACACTAGTGAAAGATGAGTGAATTAATTATTTGATTAATTCACAAGTAGTGTCTTACTTGCAATTGAAGAAATACGACAGTTAAATATTTACATGTGAGATCCAGTGGAGAGATAGGTGAAAGGGTAAGATGGACTATCAGTTGTGACTATAGTGATGCATTCAATGCATCTACACAGACATTGGATATTCCAATGAGGATTGCGCAATGAAAGCAAGGAAAGATTGAATTCATTCAGGGATCTTCTTCAACAGGGATTACGTAGTGGAGGCAGGCTGTCAGGAGGAAAGAAATTGGTGCATAAATATGCAAATTTCTGCATGACAATGTGTGAAGATTGTATATTGTACTGAGAGCTCTATGAGCTGAGCTTTGTATGAGATTGTTACATGTTCCATTGATATACATAATATATGATAGTTGGGGATTTTAGCTTTAAGTTTTCCCGGTAAAACATCTTGTTATGAGCGATTTATTTTGCTTCATATATGTTTTGCAATTGGCGATTTAATTTATGCAAAGAATTAAGTGGAAGGATTTTGTATTTAACATAAGATTAATTTTTTAGATCAAGAGATTCCAGAAAAATATTATTGTGTTTATAAATTTCTACAAGCTATGGTAGTCGTCCATGTTGTCTAGAGACTTCGGCATTACATTCTGCTTCACAGAACTTATGTTTTGGCAGTTGTCAATCTGTTTCAATTTGTTCTCAGTAGGCGAGTGATTGGGGGAAAATACAATAGATGGATTGTCATTTTACCAGATTTTGATCTTGATTTATTCTCTGCCAAATCCAAGGAATCGTTGGTATTTGTGGAGTTGATCTCTGAGTTTCCTTATGAAGAAGAGATTATTTATGAGGAGTCGTTGCCTCATGAAAATATTTTCCTCATTTCTTCACAAGATCCTTGGTATGGAGATATTATTTTCTATCTCAAGACTTCGAAGTTTCCCCTCTCTTTTTCGAAGGATGAGGGTAGAAAATCACGTCACTTGGAGAAAAGCTATCTTATTATCAGCGATACTTTGTATCATCGTGGGGTTGATTCGATCCTTAGAAGTTTCTTAACTCTCGAAGAAGTTGAGGTTGCGCTGAATGATTTCCACAGTGGAGCTTGTGGTGGTTATTTATCCAAGCTCGCTACAACTCAAAATATTTTGTGTGCTAGATATTTTTGGCCCTTGATTTTCAAATACTGTGTTGAGGCGGTCAAAAAATGTCATCCTTGTCAAGTTTATACTCGGAAGATGCGTGCTCATCCATCTCTGCTATTTCTTGTTATAAATGTCGGTCTGTTCACCAAGTGGGGAATTTATTGTACTACTTGTAACCCGCCTTCGGTGAAGGGTCATAATTACATTATTGTAGTAGTGGACTACTTCAAGAAGTGGGCCAAGGCTATGCCTACTTTCTTGAACTATGGTAAAAAAAAAAAAAAAACATGTTTCTGTTCAACTAAGTCATTTCTTGCTTTGGTATTTCCAAATAGATTTTCATTGATCATGGCAGTCATTTTCAGAACTCCATGATGGCTCAATTGACTCTTAAATTAGGTTTCTGGCTGGAGCATTAATCTCCTTATTATCCTCAGGCCAATGGGAAAGTGGAATCCATAAATAAATCCTTGAAGGTTATCCTGCAAAGGATAATCAATAAGGCTAGATCCAATTGGCATGTCATGTTGTATCCTGTGCTTTGGGCATACCAGATGTTAGTTAATACTGCAACCAGGTTTTCTTCTTTCCAACTAGTTTATGGATTGGAATCAATCTTCCCTGTGGAATGTGAGATTCCTTCCCTTAAGCTAGATGTCGAGCTTCTTCGCGATGCTTCAAGTCTCAAAGAACACCTTGTTTATCTGAAAGTCTTGATGAGAAGCGTTGATATGCAGCCACGATTAATGAGGCTCATAAGAAAAGAGTCAAGGTTCAATATGATAAGGTTATAAAACCTAGGGTTTTCTCTAAAGGTGACCTCATCCCAGTCTATGACCAAGACAAGGATGCCTTGCGAGTAGGGAAATTTAAATCCATGTGGTACGGTCCTTTCATTATTAAAAGAGTCCTTAAATAAGGAGCGTATGATTTGGTTGACTTCGATGGAAATGTGCTGGTGGAGCCCAGAAATGGGCTCTATCTTAAGAAGTATTATGCCTAGGCTTGTGCCTAGCATTTGCTTTGGTTGTACATATTGTATTTTTTGTGCATATTTTTCTATCAATTTCGTTGTGACATTGATATTTTTTATCTTCCTTAACAGGTATCTATGGATGATATGATTCATTTTGGCTTCCACCACACCTGGAATCTTGCTTCCATGGCTTGGGTAATCTACTATCCATCCGGTCAATTTTTAGTCTCAAGGGGCATATGTATTGGTCCTGCTTCAAACAATGTTTCATAATATACTGTTGTAGTCAATCTACTTTCTAAGCCAATGTATCTTGGTATTGGTTCATTAGTAGTGTAATTGGATTCACAACTGGTGGTGTCTCGGCTGAATAACATCTATTGTGTTAGAGATCCATATTTATATCGCCTATTTTTTAAAGTGTGTTTATTACAAAGATCATTTAATTATATTACATATATTCACATTCCACGATAAAAAAAATGCATTTTCTGATTCATGAGCTAATCAAGAAATCAATTGGCACATAATTCATTCATCACATTAAAATATCAGAAATCATCAATAATAATTGTATGTATGAGATAGTCACATCATAAAATCATTGTATATAGATCATATTTATATGTTAAAAATATATACAAAATTGGACAATTATGTCCAACAAAATTAGGGCTTATGCCTGATCATGTCCATCATAAAAAAATATCAAGTCATCTAGTCATCCTAAAAATATATGTCTATGGGCCTTGCCCCAAATAAGCATCATGGAAGAACCCTATGGCAGTAGCCACACGCGGAATAGTCTCACCCAATCATGTGTTACACCAACCACATGTCTCTCAATACCTCAGGGAGGTCTTCTACTGCAGCCATAGGGACCTGGCGGGTTAGACCCTCCAAGTTCTTTTGTATAGCACAGAGGACTCTCCCTAGATCTTCTGCGACATTCTATGCCTCTCTTCCACAGTGCCTGTGCCTCGATAGATCGTCAAGTCTAACTGGTCCAATATCTCTAACATGATCAATAATTTTTTAAGTAATTTTTCCTATCAAAAAGATTTTTTTATTTCATGTTTTTATTAAAAAATCCAAAAAATAAAATAATCAAAAAGCATTTGAATGTGATCTTACCAATTGATCCCCATGCATCTCTAGGTGGTAAGGGTAGGTCTAGGTCTTCCCTGAATTCCATGCCTGCATAAGGGTAATCCTCTATGGCGATAACTTGTTCTCCCCACCATAGGAATAACTCGTCATCCCAGGTAGTCCTAGGTACCTCGCCGCCCCCTTGTCTCTTCATCAGATTAGGCCATCATGCTATACATGGTTCTCATGGGTTTCTAATGGTTGATATCACTTTGGGTCGAAGCCCAGGTAGTCTCTCGAAGAAGAATTTACACAAGATAGTCTCATATCCGAAAAGCTTAGTCTTTTTCTTCCGGATAGAAGTCAATTGTTTCTTAAAATTGGTCAACAATGCATTGCACCAATCATACAGTCTGGTTAGGCAATTAGTTTCCAAACTCATGGCTACAGGTGAGGCCTGGTGTAATGAAGACGATCCAGCTACTCGAAATATAGTTAAAAGAACGATTTTCATATGTAATCCTTGTACATATCTGATTGGGATTTGGGTCCCAACCTTTTGAGTATCTTCTGAGCAGTATAGCTAGATGTAGTCATCTACATTCATCCCTCCTGGTGCCTTACCCTTCAAATTCACCAACTCTCCTCTTTGAGAAAGCCCAATAATGAAATATATGTCTTCAATTTAAATTCTCAAAGGAATTTGATTGATAAGGAAGGCACCTTCTTCTGGGTCCCAATAATTTACAAGAATCTCGAACAATTTTGTATTCGTTTTCATATTGGGAATTTTGAAAAATTTGAGCAATCCGGATCCTCAGAGCACTTCCAAGGACAAGGCATCCTCCATTACCTCATTATCAATTGCACTATCCTCCCTCTCCCTCCAACTATTATCATCCTAATTCAATTCAATAATTCATGCATTAGATATTTATTTTGAAAAATTATTCTACGCATACATGGGTTTAATTTTCACACAGTCGTGTATATACGCAGCTTGGATATTTTCAACCCATGTATACGCAGAGGGTTAATCGAGAAAACTAATTCCTATGGTGAGATTTCCTTAAAAATACGTGAATTAATAAAAATAATGATTACTAAGATGTCTAATAGGATTACCTGGAAGATTTGAGGTGATTTGTGTTGGGTATGTGTTATATTCTTTCCACGATAAATTTTTTGGTCCTTATATTTCGATGGGTGGACCGGCCCATGGTTTCATGCATGGGTTTGCATATGGTTTTGGGGCATGATGGTTTTCGGCCCCTGGTATTTTGTAGATCCAGTAAAGGGAACTACGGTTATGTTCTAATCCAGGGTTAATGGATTGGGGTTTATGTATGCTTCGGCATGTATATATATGTGTTCTAACACTAAACGGAATATAGTGAAAAATAAAGCTAGTCGTCCCGATTTGGGATCCAGGGGAAAATCTTTGTTTATATCTGTTTTATGTTTTATTCTATCGCTATTGTTTATTTTATGTTTTTAATATTCGTTTGCAGATAATTTCTGTACAGGGTTAAAACCTACAATTTGGTCGAGAATTGGTCTAGATTGAACTTGGTAATTTTCTGCTCCAGAGCTTTTTTCTCAATTTTTCCAATGCACAAATGACCAAATGTGAGTTCAAAGGGTCTATTTATGCCCAAATTTCAAAAAATTTCAAAATCCACTTGTATAAAGTTTGTTTTTTACTTTTTGAATTTGTTCAAATGATGACCTTTTGGCTTGTAAGTGCTCAGATAGGTTGTTTTTAGGACCATTTGATGATTTCAAGATGATTTTTACTGCTTTGATTCCATGACCGCTCACCTGTCATGGTAGGTATTTTTTTTTCAGAACTGGCATATAGGTTAGGGAAATTCACTTTCCGTTACATTCTTCATACTAGCCTCCATACTAAAATCTTGCCAGAGGGTTGATCCCATCATGTTATGGTTATTAAACCATTTTCACTTGCCAACTTATAAAATCATGACATGATGTTAGAGCCATCCTTTACATGGGCTTATTTTATATATCCTCACTAGAATATGTTTCACATGCTACAAAATTATGTAGGCTCGGGAGTCCTCTTTAGTCCCGCCATAACCTGTGCGACAAAGCTTCATTCTTCTTCTTCGCAATATTTCTAGATTTATACCCGAGAGGCTGCCTTTTGTTTATTTGTTCTGCTGCATTGCGTATTGACCATTTTTATATCATGGCCTTAAGCCAAATTCACTTGGACTCGTGTATAAGCCAACTTTTTTACCATGTCCTTCTGCAAAGTCAGCCTTACAATCACTTAGCATCTACAATTTGACACCCTTTGCAAGTGGATAAAACATTCCTATGAGTGTCATCTACCAGTTTCGACACCTTTCATTGAGCATAGGATTGTTCCTATCCCAAGAAATAATGCATTTGTTTATCAACACTCGTTCAATATGAAAAAGACAAAAAAAAAGAAATATCCAAAAAAGAGCAGGAATGGGACATTACTTCCATATTTGATAGAAGCTAAGTCTTTTCTCCATTGGGATAGTCTTTAGTTTGACTTAGGAGAGCCATAACCTTGTTATTGATTCAGTAATCCCCCGGTTGGTTATCTCTTCCAATAATATAGAGGGTTTGTTCATGACTCCTGCATGATAAGCTTATACAAAGTTATCATATGTCACCATAGTCACATTTTTGAGTCGTGATTTTGTTCAAGGGAAGTAAACCTGAGTCTCCCTTTCTGTAGTGTCTCTTGACTCATTTTTCAGTCGGCCATCCCCGGTCTTTTAGAGTCTTGTTCTATCACATCAGCTATTTGGTCTTTTGATCGTGCTCGTTTGAGAAGGTCTCCATTGATTTCTTGGTGGTGGGTTTTTCTCTTATTGGCTTCGAAAAATTGCTCTCAGAGTAAACCTAGAGCTGCACACTAGCCATATTTACATCATTGATAGGTGACCTTGTGCTCAAAATTTGATCAACACAATGGGTTTTTTACAGAGTGGTTTCCCTTATGTTCAACTTCAGCTTTCATTATCACACCTGGGATTTGTGCAGAACCTTGGTTTCCATTTGACCCTATCGGTGGATTCTTCACCTCTTTGTCAGCTTTCATTATTGGTTGGTTCAGATGGTTTCTGTTGTACGATAGCTACATTTTGTGTACGCCAGAAATGTGCTTCAGGTTGGTTACTTCACTTTTCTTCATTTGATTCCTTCCGAATTTTGGCCTGTGGGTTACACTTGTGCTGGATTGATGTGGGATGCCTTAATGTCTTCCTTCTAGCAGATCTTTTCCCATGGACTCCGACACATTTCTTTGGGAACAAGGTCAAGAGTCCTTTTTTCAGTACCTTAGGGTTTTCATTCATTAGTTGCAGAATCCTTCGCTATCGACTATGAGAATACATCAATGTATTCTGATTGGTAGATTCTATTAAGTGTTCAACTTCAACTCATTCATTCACACTTGTTAGATTGTACTGGGATACCTTGACTCTCATCCTCATTATCAGTGAGTTGTCTTGTGTTTATTAACAGTATACGTCAAAGATCGTTAATCAAATTATTTCTCGCATGGTCGACTTCAACTCATTTATTTCCATAGTGTAGAATTTTACCATGGTGATCAGTGAAGACCTTGGGTTTGCATCATCATGCTTTCGTTCACTTTGAAAACTCCTTCAGTTTTCTACCAGTGACACCATCCACCCTTATAAGTTGCAGTTCATCACAACAACATCCTATATGTTGGCACCCGAGTTGCATGCGGTACCATTTTTTCCACTAATTATGATTTGGTACTTATAGATCTAGTTGTGACTTCAACAATCAAATATCTTTTTAGCATCATTGATCAGTCTTCTATATGTGATACTTTGACATGACTTTGATATGTACTTTGGAGAAGTGATCAAATGATTCACTATGTACTTTATAGTTTCTGATATACTTGTATACATATTGGATCCGCTCCATACTTGTTATGCGGACATGCTTTACTTTCACTGAGCATAGGTATGCCCACCTCAATCATGAGCTTGCTTTCTGATTTCTTTCACTAGTTTTTGGCAGGCTAAAATTTGGGGAAGTACTCTCAAGTCCTCGCAAGATTATTTCTTATGCACATAATACATTTCGGCCATCATGTATCCATTCTGACCTCGTATATTAGGGGGAATCTGTTATAGCATCATATATCACCTCTATATACTTGATGATCTATGTATTGGCCTTGGGTAACCCTTTCTATTCAGACTTGGTCCTTTACTTAAAAACAATATTTTGAATTCCATACGTGACTCTACCATATCAAAAACACGTACATTCGTGGGTCCACTCATATCTGACCTACGTATATAATTTAAAATATATAAAAAAAATATAAAACTCCCTATTATTTGGGCGTGGTTTGTGGGTTACACCGGAAGCCTGCATACAGGATCCTGTGGCCAAACTGTTTCCCAACTGAAAAAAAATATTTTGAGGAAGTATAAATACACCTCATGGGAAGGCCTAAAGGGGGGAGAGAGATAGGTATTGATACTATAACCTGTTAGTCCCAGTTCGAGTTTTATTATCCATGTGCCTCCTGCACTTCCCAAGTTCAGGAAACCCTTGTTTCCTTCTTTGAGATGTTCACCTCCTTTATGTGACATCCTTGTGCACCTTTATGGAAGAAGATTCTTAAGGTTTGGGTTGGACGGATCCGAAGGATGGTTTCTCTTGGATCTGTGGTTGATTTTAGGTGGTATTTATCCGCATCTTTTACATACATCAATAAAGAATCTCTCTCCCATTCCTGATTTCGTGATATTTAATGCTTTTATACATGTTAATTATCTTTTTATAGTTTATTTCATGTTATTTCTTATAATATTATATGATCTAACCACTAACATCTATGATATATATGTTGTTATAGCTAGTCTATGTCCTTTTTCTTGAATAAGTTGCAGGTTTTGAAGCACTTTAAGAAGCAGAGGGTTTGAACCTTGCAGGAACGACGTCAAACATAGGACATACGGGTAAGGTAATCTCTCTAAAGTTTTCTACTTTAAGCATTAGGACCTTTAGTTTTCTTGCATCTTTCTGTTGTATTCCTTTTTCTCTGTTGGAGTCCTCAACCCAGACCTTAGGGTAGTTTATCCCGTAACACTTCTCCTTACCATCCTCAAGCAAATGGATAGGTGGAAATTAGAAACAAGATTCTGGAGGAAATTCTCACCAAAACTGTATTTGCAAACCGCCAGAACTGGGCAGCCAAACTTCCAGAGGCCTTATGGGCCTATCCAACAACATGGCACAATACTACTGGTCATTCACCACACCACCTTGTTTTCGGTAAGGAGCCTATTTTTCATATTGAATTCGAGATTAAGACTCTCAAAACTGTAAGATATGTGGGACTAAACTTCACAGAAGCAAAAAACCATAATTTACAATAGCTTAATTAATTGGGTGAGATGTGCATATCGGCCCTGCAACACACAATAGTTATTAAACAACAGTGGGCCAAGTGGCATGATCACCTCATTAAAAAGAAATATTTTTTGAAAGGCGACTGGGCGCTATTTTCCGACTCTAGGTTTCAATATTTTCTAGGAAAGCTTCAGAAAATATGGTTAGGATCCTATTAGATTGTTGAAGTATATGACAATGGTACAATGACCTTGACTACTATTGATGTTTATTGAGTCTCTTTTCTTGCTAAGAAGAATCTCAGGAACTAGTTTGTTGTAGATCAAAAAATTATACCAAAAACCACCAAAGCCCAAGGTCAGGCTGGCCTTGGAATAATGAACTTCATCGATGAAATCATTCAAAAATATGAATCTCAAGCATCATTAGGACCCTGAACAATATCTAGGAAGGGCTCTACTATTTCCCCCGTGTGGTAGAATCATGTGTTGCAGCTCATGCTGAGGTTCATGATAAGGCTAAAGGATTTGAATAAATATTTCAAGATATTCCCATAAAACACCTCAGTCCTTCTAATAAATATGAGGGGAATTATTGCAACTTAAAAGAGGGGGCAGGTGACACGAGTGGAATAGATCCACAATCTTCAGAAATAGAACCACAATCTGCTGAACCTGAAACTCTTACAACTCTTGTTGCAGGGAAGGCACATGAAATCCCTCACTTGAATAGTGTTGTGAGACCAATTCCTGGGTCAAACACTTGCCAAAGCCCTGAGCCTAACACTGGCCAAAGTCTTCTTGCTCAAATAATACCTCCTGATCGTGAAATTCGGGAAGGTTATTAGAATATTTTTTACCAGATGTTGAACGAAACAACACAAATGCAGACCTAAACCATATCATATCCTATAGTCGACCCATTAGCTAATCCACCAATGAAAACCATTCCATTATAACACATCCCAAATTTTCATGGAATGAATTCTGGAAGACCCTGATGCTTTCTTGTTTGAGTTTGATGTCCTATGTCGAGGTTACAATTATACTAGCAACCCACAAAAACTGAAACTATTCCCTTCAACCTTAAAGGGAGAAACTTTACATTGGTTTATGGGACTAGGAGGTAGTACCATAAATTCATGGGATGAAATGAAAATTTCTTTTCTTACCAAGTATCAAGATTATTTCCAATCTAGGGACTTAAGAAAAGAAATTTTTAAAGTGATAGCTAAAGATGGTGAGACTTTAGAGGAAGATGTTGAAATATTTTAGTATAATTTACAGAGATCACCTTACACCACTTTACCTAAAGAAGTGTTGAAAATTGCTTTAATTAAAGCCATGAAAGGTGAGTGGGTAGAAACACTTAACCTAATTGGGCAAGGTGATACTTCCAAACAAGAGTATGATGATATTATTAAACTGTGTATCAGGTGCTCGTGAGGAAGTACATGAACCATATCTAGGATTCTAGACCCTATTAGTAGGATCAACAAGACCTTAGGAAGAGGAGTAACTCGAGAAAAGATCGGTAATCTCTTAGAAGATTTCAAAAGTGAAATTTCGAGCACATTAGCTACAGAGTGGATACTTTACAGGTCAAACAAAAAAGGGTTGATGCAGAGCAAGATTTGGTTATTTCCTGTCCTCATTGTCAGAAGAATCATAGCCAGAGAGAATTCCCATTGGATAAGGTCGAGACATGCGCCATTTTCACTAAAAATTATCCGGTAGAGCAGTGTCCCTCACTCCCAAGATTACAATTTGTATTCAAAGAAGCCGAGAAAGATCAAGAGCTAGTATATCTTATGACACGATGACAAAATTTGCAGACTCGTCCTTTATGTATGATGCATGACGCTTCTATGTTTTATTCTAGACAACATGCTCAACAACATATTCTTGGTTCAACATGGTAGGGTCAGAAATATTTTAATCCCAATTGGTAATCTCAGCCATAATCTGTACCACCCTAGGAAAACCAACCATTCACTCGACCTGTATGGCCAAATCAACAATTTTCTACTCATTCATGGAAAAATCCAGCAACCAATCCATACCCTTCACAATGGGAAAATACATCTGCACAAGGATCAATGTGGCCTCAAAATTGATAGCGTCATTCAAGACTAGTAAACCCATCTATTGTTACAATACCCCATTCACAACAATCATTGCAACCTCCATTCCAATTACCCCCAAATTCTCAACCTTCATTGCATCCTCAATTACTCACTCAGCCGAATCCCAATCCAAATAGTAGGCATGTCCAATGTTTGGATTTTGTTGAAAGTTAGGATCATGAATCCAATTCTCTTGAATGTAATGAATTGCGAATGAGATCTAGATGAGCTATATTTCTAGAAGATAATGAAGCCAATCAAGAACAGGAAGATAATGAAAACTCCATTAAAGAGCAACCCTTATCAGAATGTATTTCTCCAAATATAGTCATTTCTGAAACTGAGGCATATGATGTGTTGAGAAAACAACAAGACCTTTTCAAAACTATAGTTTTTTATCCCCCATTCCCTGAATACTAATAGTGATCAAACTGACAGTCCATTATGATTTTTATCTTGTAGGGGAATTTAAAAAATTATGCATAAAAATCCATCTACTTTAGGCCATATGGGACGTTATGATTTATGCTAAGAAAATTAAAGACCTGTGTGGTAAACATCTTAGGAGGAAACCCAAAGACCCTCCTACAATTCATGTCTTAGGTATGATTTCTGACCTTATCTTAGGGAAACAAATACCTATTAAGGACGATGACCTTGGGAATCCAATAATCACAGTTAAAATTTAGGGTTGCAATGTCCCAATACACTGGTGGACTTAGGAGCTGCTATAAACATCTTAACTCTGGAAACTTGTGGTATCCTATGGATCACAACCTTGAAATCAACTTCCAATTTATTATAACTAGCTAATAGGTCGGTAGTCAAGCCAAAGTGAACTCTGGAAGATGTTATCATTTCTGTAGATTCTTGGGAATATCTAGTAGAATTTTTTGTTATCAATCCAAGGTATATAATGGATGGGAATCATGTGATACTAGGGAGGCCATGGTTAGAAACAATAGACGCATACATAGGATTCCAGACATGAAATATGACGATTAAAAAAGGTATTGATGTCAAAAATCTTATCTTATATCTGCCTGCTAAACCCAACCTACCTATTGAACATTATCAGTTATTCCCACAAAGATACCAGGAGGAAATCCTGCGTTCTCCTCTTACCTTGGATGAAGCTCTTTCATTGAAAAGCCAGACTGAGGATGACATAATTAATGGCTTTATTAACAAATCTTCTACCATTGGGAATCCAACATGTCAAATGTTGAAAGACATACTTGATAATGAGGCCCAAGAAACAATGATAACCACATACCTACGACTGTTTTTCATAGCAACATTCCTATTGAAATCGAACTAGGTAAAACCTTGAATATTAATGCCAGTCTGTATGATCGGAAATGTGCAAAGCTAACTCAGATTCTCTGGAAATAAAAATACGCTTTTTCTTTGGAGTACTCTGACATGAAGGGCATCAATCCAAAATTATGCACTCACCACATTTATATAAAAAATATGCACGTCCTATTCGACAATAGTAGAGAATATTAAATCCACACCTTAGGGATGTAGTAAAACAAGAAGTGTAAAGCTCTCGGATATCAAATCTATATATCCTATTTCAAACAACAAGTGGGTTTCACCATTATTTTTCGTCCCTAAGAAAAATGGTAAATGGATAATTTGTGAGTATTATAGGAAATTAAATAAGGATACGTAGAAATATCATTTCCCTCTTCCATTTATAGAATAGGTCCTCAACACTCTTACTAGGAAGAAATTTTTCTCCTTTCTGGACGGTTTTAGTGGTCATAATCAAATCCAAATCACTCCTGAAGACCAGGATAAGACCACATTTACCTATCCTTGGGGAAAATTTGCATATAGTGTCTTACCATTCGGGCTCTGAAATGCACCAGCCAGTTTCCAGAGGGAATTTTTGAATATCTTCTATGATTTAATTAGTGAAGGACTCGAACTGTACATGGATGACTTTACTCCATAGGGTAACGAGTTTGATGAGGCTTTACAGAATTGAGAAAAAGTTCTTAAGCGATGAATTGCCACCAGATTATGCTTTAGCCATGAAAAATTTCATATGATAATGACCGAAGGTATAGTTATGGGGAACTATATTTATGTTGCAGGTATTCAAGTGGATCCAAAAAATATTGAGGTAATTATTGTGTTTCCTACTCCTCATACGCCAAATGAGGTACGAAGTTTCCTTGGCCATGCTGGTTATTATCGCAGATTTATAGAAAATATTTCAAAAATATTAGCACCACTATATGTTTTGACAGGAAAGGTTGAATTCAAGTGGACTAACAGAGTTGATGTTGCTTTTGCATAACTTAAAAAGTTGGTCTCAGCAACCCTTGTGTTAAGAGGACAAAATTGGAAATTTTCTTTCCATATTTCATCAGATGCATCGGAAACAATGATAGGAGTTGTCCTTGGACAAGAGGAAGACAAAAATACCTATTCCATTTATTATATCAGCAAAAACCTTACAACGGAAGAATTAAATTATTCAGTGACTGAAAAATAATTTTATCTATTGTGTATTCCATTAACAAATTTCGTCGCTATATAACGAGATATACAGTCTTCCTATATACTAATCATTCCACTATTATATATCTAACTAATAAACCTACCGCTAATGGCTGAATAACTCGATGGTTGTTGTTATTGCAGGAGCTCGATATTACCATAAAAGAATGCCTAAGAAAGGAAAATGTTGCAGAATTTACGTATAGAATACCTAAAACAACTCATCCTTCACTAGTGGAAGATCAATTTTGATACGAACACATGTTTTTCATAACAATCAAGACACCTTGGTATGTTTATGTGGCCAATTACCTGGCAGTGGGAAAAATACCCGCACACTTTCCACCTAGGGATAATAAACTTATTATTCATCGTAGTGCACAATTTTAGTGGATTGATGAATACCTATTTCATACCGGTTTTGATTTTTAGATACGAAGATGCATCAGAGAGGATGTGATTTACGATGTTCTCAAATCCTGCCATGATGACACCTGGAGGGGAAATTTTGTTAATCGGAGGACTAGACATAAATTACTCCATATGGGATATTATTGGCCCATGATATTCAAAGATGCAAAGAAGTATGTCCAGAGCTGCGATAACTGTAAGAGGATGGGTCATCCCATTCAAGCTTATGAGATGCCCCTACAGCTGCAACTTATAATAAAACCCTTTGAAATATGGGCATTGGATTTTGTAGGTTCCTTTAACCTACCATTGAATAAAAATGTGTACTTTCTGGTATGTATAGATTACGTGACTAAATGGGTGGAAGCAGTAGCTCTTCAGAAAGTTACAGAAGAAGCAACCATTAGCTTCTTATTTGAACTATTTGAGTGATATGAATTGCCTAGAGAAATAATAACAGATGGAGGATCACAATTCACTGCTCATAAATTTTTTTCTACTTTACAGAAGCAACACATTAAGCACAAAGTCACTTCCCCTTACCATCCTCAAGAAAACATATAGGTGGAAAGTACCAACAAGGTTTTGGAGGCAATTCTTAGCAAAATGGTATCTGCAAACTGCCGAAACTAGCCAGCCAAACTTCTGGAGGCCTTGTGGGCCTATCGAACAACGTAGCGCAATACTACTGGCCATTCACCATACCACTTTGTTTTTAGTAAGGAGCTTATTTTTCCTATTGAATTTGAGATTAAGACTCTCAAAACTGCAAGAGAAGTGGGACTAGACTTCACAGAAGCATAAAAGCAATGTTTACAACAACTTTATGAATTGGACGAGATGCGCCTATCGGCCCTGCAACACAAAACAATTATTCAACAGCAACGGGCCAAGTGGGATGATCGCCTTATTAAAAAGAAAATTTTTTGGAAAGTTGATTGGGTGCTATTGTATGACTCCAAGTTTCAGGATTTTCCAAGAAATCTTCAAACGAGATGGTTAGGACCCTATGAGATTGTTGAAGTCTATGAAAATGGTACAGTGACCTTGAGTACTATTGATGGTTATGGCATCTCTTTTCTTTCTAATGGACATCGAATCTGCCTATATCGTTAGCCGCCTACACGAGATTATTTTTCCCATGATATAAGTAATGATTCCAATTTACAGATCATAGTTAATTGGAGAGGTAACGTCGCAACCACATCTACCTGAAATTTTCAAAGACTACTTTGATTTTGTACATAATGTATATATTTTTATGAAATGTATGTTTTTTCTGGAAAAAAAAAACTATATATAATACTAATAATAATAATGAACTAAAGGAAAAAGGGTGTTTTATATTCTTTTTATGTAAAATTGTTATTCCTTTGGATGCATTTGTTGTTCCCTCACTGTTGTTCCCTTAGTCACATTATTTGTTCCTTTGGCCGCAATTTTTGTTCCCTCGTTGTTGTTCACTTAGCCACAGTCGTTGTTCCTTTGGTCACAATTGTTTTTCGTCATCATTGTTCTCTTAGTCAGAGTTAATGTTCCTTTGGCTATTGTTGTTGTTTCCTCACTATTGTTCCCTTAGTCATAGTTGTTGTTCCTTTGGCTGTAATTTTTGTTTCCTCATTGTTGTTCACTTAGCAACAATTGTTGTTCCTTTGGCCGCAGTTTTTGTTCCTGCACTGTTGTTCCCCTAGACGCAACCATTGTTCCCTTTTATTATGCGTTACCCATTTCCTTTGTTACAATTTTTTCCCACTAGTCACAGTTGTTGTTCACTTTGAGCACAATTGTTGTTCCCTTAGTCACAACCGTCGTTCCCTTATGGTTTCCATTTTTTTGAGCAATGGTGATTTTGAAGAAATTTTACCATATCACAGTGACAAAAATTATGTCATTAAAATCATTACCATAAGAGAATATTCTTTAGACTTCTCAAATTTTATGAAAAATATAACAATCCTGATATTGTAATTCTATAAATTGTTCATGATATATGTTCTCAATTACCACCAAAGGAGTTTTTTTCTTCCTTATAGTCTTGTGACCTCCTTAAACAAATAAAATTTTGGAAGGAAAATAGTGATTTAAAAGGGACAATTGTCATAATACTTCTTACACCATCCCTAACTCTTAAGGAATTGATGAGCCAACCCATTCTCTAATCCTTTATCATAACAAAATAAGAAAAAGTTACTAAAGAAAAAGGAGATTTTTTTTTAGGAAAAGGATAGGAGGTCTCCTCACGAGTTGGCCTACCATGATTATAGGACTTAATAAAATTCCATTACCATTTTTTTCACCAAGTGAGGATAATCGCATTCAACACTTTATTCAAAGGACAAGAGGTCTCATCATGAGACACCCTGTTCGCCTTGTTAATATATAGTGAGTGGAATTGTTATTATTGGGTATGTGTTATGTTATTTCCATGAATAGCCCCAAATTTTCATTGCACCGACAGCAGGGGGGCAGCAACGCACCCTATCTAGGGGTTTGAAGGGGCTGGTAGCCCCCTTCACAAGGTCTGGGGAAACGCCCTGGGAATTTTTTTTTGACCCTATTTTAGGTGAGCAGATGTTAGGTCCCTATATTACTAGTGTAGTCCATTATTTTTGTTAGTGTAGCCCCCTTATTGTTATTTTTTACCCCTGTAACCCCAATATTGTTATTATTTTGTCCTTACATTATTATTGTTAGGTCGGCTAGGATTATATTGTGACCCCATGGAGGTGTATATATAGAAGGAGGTTTTGTCATTTGTATCATCCAAGAATTGTTCATTTATGTAATGTAAAGGAGGTTTCCCCCTCGAAGTGTCTTATTTCTAAGGCGTTGATCTCTCTTTTCTTCTATTTTTCGAGCTGGTCATAACATTTTCTATCAGAGTTTTGGATTCTAGGGTTTCGCTACTCCAAACAAGTCATCACAGAATTTTCTCTATAACTTGTTTTCTATGAATGTTCAGAAGCTGAAATTTCTATCACGAGAAGCCGAAATCCTAAGGAACTTCGTGTAAAAATTTTAGATCTTGTTTCACAATATTTTGGAAGATATGATCTGTGGAAGTTAGGGTTTTTTTAGGCTCCCAAATTTCATCTCAAAGAGGTGACCATGGGAAAATGTCATAACTCTCTCTCTAAGCATCAGATTGGAATTCTGTAAGAATTGGCTACAAGCACATGAACCGTATTTTCTTGTGTATCAATTTCAGAGCAGAAGGATGAAACAGTGACATGTGGCATGTCGTACAATTTCGCTCTACCGAACGAGTCCATAATTAGGTCATTGTGGTAGATTGGGCAAAACTTGGCCTTGAAGAATCCAAATCAGGTCAGATCTGTGGCATTTGAAAGAAAATTCAGAGGGCTAATACACAACCTAATTTTATATATTGAAGATCCGACATCACAGAGATAATTCAATTTCAATATCGAGGTCCTCAAAATCATGAAAAAGGTGTGTATTTTTTTCGAATTGCGTAAGTCTTGTTTGAAAAAACAGTTTGAATTGATTCCAAGGGAATATTGTAGAATAGATATCAGTATTGGGTTCTAAAATCCACCCTTACAATAATTCAGCACCCATTAAACTTTAGAAGGATCTACTATGACTCATGAAGACGAATAAGTGCAACATGACATATCAAAATTACAAGAGCAAGTGCACCAAATTTCGCTCTCACAAAGAGCAACAAAAAATGAAATGGAAGTTTTGAAGAAAGGCGTGGAAGCTAATATGGATGGATTGAAGAAAGGTGTGGAAGCTAATATGGATGGTTTGAAGAATGGCATGGAAGCTAAGATGGATGGCATGTAATCTGGCATGGAAGCTAATATGGATGACATGGAAGCTAAGATCGATGAAAAAATGAAAGACAACATGGAAAACATGAAGAATGATATAAAAGCATACATGGAAGGTTTGAAAAAGTTTATGCAAGAAATGTTTCCTAATGGCGAAAATATAGTATAGGAAACTCATGATGAGTACAAAATAAATCTAATCGTGATTTCATAAACTCTAATGTTGGATGGAAGAACCACCATATTCCAAATATGGATATGAGGAAGTTTGATGGAAAGGATCCCGTAACATGGATACTACAGATGGAGCAATATTTTGATCTCAATAATGTGAAAAACACACAAAAGGTACGCATTGCAACTTTACATTTAGAACAAAATACATTTGTATGGTATTGATGGGTTTGCTCCCGTAAAAAAATTGTTGCTTGATCAATATTTTCGGAGGAAATGATAACACATTATGAGGATACAAAGAGAAACACCTTCTTTAGACAATAGATAAATCTCAAACAAAAGGGTTTAGTGGTGGAGCAAATTGAGGACTTCCAAAAATTAAATATAAGGGTAAATGATATTCCATAGGAACACATGATTGGTGTCTTCAAAGGGAATTTAAATGATAACATCCAATATGAGGTTCACCTTTGGGAACCTGATTCATTGGAGAAGAAATTTAGGTTGGAAAGAAAAATTGAATGTAAAATTATGGCGACAAGGAAACCTACCACTCACATCTATAAATATGGAAGTGTTGCTACTCCTAGACTTCGACAACCTTAAAGGTTGACACCATAGCAATTGGAAGAAAAAAGAATCAAAGGGCTTTACTATAGTTGTGATAGAAAATACACTAAAGGTCATAAGTGTGTTGAGAAGAAATTATTTTACATAGATTGTGAAGAGGAGGAAGAAAATGAACAATAAACTTCAAAAGAAGAGGATATACACCAAGAACCAACCCTAGAAGAAGAAGAAATGAGTCTAACCATACCATGTAATGCCTTGGTAGGAATTACCACTCCTCAAACTCTCAATATAAAAGGACATATCAAGAAGAAAAAGGTAATAGTGTTGATTGATTTAGGTAGTACCCATAATTTTATTCATTGTAAGGTAGCTAAGGAATTGGATTGTTTCCTATACCTAGCACCAGAATGTCAAGTGATGGTTGCAAATGGAGGAAATATAAATTTCTCTAGAAAATGCCATAATATCAAGCTAACCATGGGGGAATATGTATTTAATATTCCAATGCTTTCCATTCCAATGGGAGGTGTTGATGTTGTAATAGGAGTACAATGGTTATAATATTTGGGGACGGTAGCTTTTAATTTTCAAGAACTTTTCTTGAATTTTTTTCGGAAGGAAAGGAATTTGAATTACGAGGTATTGCGGGGAAGCCAAGAAACATAATAAGCTCTAATGTCATGACAAAGCTTCTGAATAAATAACAATGAGGCATAATTTCACAAGTATGCTCACTAGAAGTTCCAACATCAAAATCATCTATTTCTCCATATCTCAAAAAAGTCTTGGACAATCATTCCAAGGTGTTTGACACTCCCAAAGGACTCCCACCTATTCGTGATCATGATCATGTTATTCATTTGATTCCAAGAAGTGTTCCTCCAAACATCAGGCCTTACAGTTATCTTTATGTCCAAAAGAGAAAAATTGAACATATTATTGCAGAAATGTTAGAGGCTGGTATAATTCAACCTATTCAAAGTTCTTTCTCTGCTCCAATAGTATTTGTGCACAAGAAGGATGGATCATGGCGCATGTGTCCGGATTATAGGGAGCTCAATAAGCTCACTATTAAAGATAAATTTCCCATTCCCGTGATTGATGAATTATTGTATGAATTACATGGAGAAATTTATTTTACCAAGTTGGATCTTCATTCAGGATATAATCAAATTAGAATGAAGACTGCATATATTCTGAAAACAACATTTCAAATTCATTAGGGTCATTATGAATTTTTGGTCATGCCTTTTGGCCTTACCAATGCACCTTCTACATTTCAAGGGTTGATGAATTCCATTTTCAAACCCTTCCTTAGAAAAATTTTTATAGTATTTTTTGATGATATACTAATCTACATTAGGTCTTGGAATGATCATGTTCAAAATGTTGACAGGGTGCTCAAACTATTGGAGGAGAAACAATTATATGCAAAAACATCCAAATGTTTCTTTGGAGTACAAGATGTGCAATATCTCGGTCATATTGTATCTCACGAGGGTGTTAAGGTAGACCCTAACAAAATTAAAACCATTAAGGAATGGAAAGTCCCAGAACCATAAAGCAGTTGCGATGATTTCTCGGGTTAACGGGGTATTATCGCAATTTTGTTAAAAATTATGGGAGAATAGGAGTACCTATAACAACATTATTGAAGAAAGATGCATTTTCATGGACTCCTGAAGCAACTAAGGCCTTTGAACATCTTAAATAGGAAATGTGCCTAGCACCGGTCTTAGCTACACCAGAATTCACAAAATCATTTATTGTGGAATGTGATGCCTCGGGAAATGGAATTTGTGTTGTTTTAATGCAAGAAGGAAGACCCATTGCTTTTGAAAGTATTCCAATCAAAGGAAATTATTTACAGAAAGCTATTTATGAGAAGGAAATTTTGGAAATACTACATGCACTAAAGAAATGGTGACCTTACCTAATGGGAAGACACTTCAAGGTAAACACTGATCATGATAGTCTTAAACACTTTTTGGAGCAAAGACTATCTTCAGAAGAGCAGCGAAAATGGGTCACAAAAATGTTGGGTTACGATTTTGAAATCATATACAAAAAGGGGAAGCTAAATGTTGTTGCAGATGCACTCTCAAGAAAGGATGAAAAGGTGGAAGCATTTCTTTGTGCCATTTCTATTATCCAACCAAATTGGATAACCAAAGCAAGGGATGAATGGAAGAAGGATGAAAAAGTGTGGACACTCATTCAAAAGTTGCAGCAAGATCCTAGTACATATGATACATTTAGTTGGAAAAATGATTCCTTATGGTACAAATATCGCTTATATCTTTTTAATAATTCCCAACTAAAACAAAATATTCTTTTGGAATTGCACACTTCTCCTTTAGGAGGACACTCAGGATTTTAAAAAACTTACCACAGGGTGAAGAAATATTTTTTTTTGGATGGCCTTAAATCTTATATTCAAAATTTTGTGGTAGAATGTTTGGTTTTCCAGCAAAATAAAGTTGATACAATTAAGACCCTGGGTCTTCTACAACCTTTATCCATTCCAAGTCAATGTTGGGAGGAGATTTCAATGGATTTTATCATGGGTTTACCTAAGTTCGAAGGAAAAAGTTTCATCATGGTGGTAGTTGATAGACATACCAAGTATGCACACTTTTATGCATTATCTCATCCATTTAAAGAAGTATAGTTGCTACTACATTTATGGAAACAATTCAAAAGCTACATGGAAACCCAAATATTATTGTAAGGGACAAAGATCCAATTTTTACTGGAAGTTTTTAGATGAAATTGTTTTCTTGTTTGGGTACTCAACTAGCTCATAGCTCATCATATCATCCTCAATCTGATGGTCAGACTGAGATAGTGAATAAATGTTTGGAAGGATATCTTCATTGTTTTGTATATGATAAAAAAAAACAATGGGTCAAGTGGTTACCTCTCACTGAATGGTGTTATAACACTTACTTCCATACTACAGCAAAAATGACCTCATTTATGGCACTTTACGGATATCATCCACCATCCATCACATCATCTTTAAGAGAAAATTCTAAGGTTCAAGAAGTGGAATATCATATCGAGCATCAATAAGAAGTTCTCCAACTCTTAAAGGATAACCTAAATTTGGCACAAAATCGAATGAAACAACAGGCAGATCAACATCGCAGCAAGAGAAGTTTTGATGTAGGAGACTGGGTATTTTTACGGCTACAACCATATAAACAAATTTCCCTCAAGCAAGCGAAGAAGGATAATAAATTATCGCCAAAGTACTATGGTCCTTACAAGGTGTTTCAAAAGATTGGTACTATGAAATACAAATTGGAGCTTCCTGATTCTTCGCGAGTGCATCCAGTTTTCCATGTTTCATGCTTAAAGAATGTTATAGGTGACAAACTTCTAGTTCAAACAATATTTCCAGAACTTGATGAGGAAGGAAAAATCATATTAGAACTTGAAGCACTCCTGGAAAAAAGAACTCAACAACTACAAAATCAATCAATTTCAGAGTATCTCATCAAGTGGAAGAACTTATGCATTGAAGATTCTACATGGGAGGATGAGAATTTTATATGGAAACATCCAAAGTTACTCAAGAATTGAATACAACACTCTTTTGAAGGAGAAGAGCATGTTAGGTCCTTATATTACTAGTGTAGTCCCTTATTGTTGTTAATGTAACCCCCTTATTGTTATTGTTGACCCATGTAACCCCAACATTGTTATTATTGTGCCCTTACATTATTATTGTTAGGTCGGCTAGGATTATATTGTGACCCCATGGACTCCTATATATAAACAGAGGGTTTTTCATTTGTATCATCCAAGAATTGTTCATTTATGTAATGTAAATTAGGTTGCCCCCTCGAAGTGGCTTATTTGTAAGGTGTTGATCTCTCTTTTCTTCTATTTTTGGAGCTGGTTTCATAACAACGAATCTGCCTATGGTTTTGTGCATGGGTTTGCACATGGTTTTCGGGCATGATGGTTTTCGGCCCCTGGTATTTTGTAGATCCATTCAAGGGAACTACGGTTATGTTGTAATCCAAGGGTAATGGATTGGGGTTTATGAATGCTTCAACATGTATATATATGTGTTGTAACACTAAAAGGAATATAATGAAAAATCAAGCTGGTAGTCCTGATTTGGGATCCAGGGGAAAAATATCTGTGTATATCTTCTTTAACTTTTATGCTCTCACTATTGTTTATTTTATGTCTTTAAGAATTTGTTTGCAGATAATTTTTGTACAAGGTTAAAACCTACAGTTATTAAATTGTTACCATGCCAAAACAATGGGATTTTTTGGGATTCAACTATGTTAAGTAAGTCATTCATCTATGACCATTTAGATGAGAGGTAGTCGTAACTAACTAATTTCTCATGATGTTTGAATAGTCCCCTTAGCACTCATTGCATCAGGTGATGCTCACAGGGGTGAATAAGTGGGATTAAAACTAGTGAAATGAATCACATGGCATCAATCATCACTTCTGAGGCTTGCACTTGGTAACCAAGACTTCCCGGGAGGTCACCCATCCCAACACTCATCTGGATCAAGTGCTCTTAACTGTGGATCTTTTCCCCAAAATCAAGCCCACTTAGCTTGCTACACCATTTTCAAAACCTTAGCAAGTATTGTGCCTCATGAACCATTCAAGTAGAGATCCCTTTACTCTTTGTATTTAAGTATGATGGTTTCCTGCAGTGCATTATATTAGATATCATTTTTGGGATTCAACTGTGTTAAGTAATTCATTCATCTATGACCATTTACATGAGAGGTAATCGTAACTGGCTAATTTTAAATGACTAATTTCCCATGATTTTTGAATAGTACACTTAGCAATCATTGCATCGGGTGATGCTCACAAGGGTGAAGAAGTGGGATTAAGATTAGTGAAACGAATCACATAGCATCAATCATCACTTCCGAGGCTTACACCCGGTAACCAGGAATTTCCAGGAGGTCACCCATCCCAGAACTCCTCTGGTTCAAGCGCGCTTAACTGTGTATTTTTTCCCCACAATCAAGCCCACTTAGCTTGCTACCCCATTCGCAAAGACTTAGCAATTATTGTGCCTCTTGAACCATTCAAGTAAAGATCCCTTTACACTTTGTATTTAACTATGAGGGTTTTCCGCAGTGCATTATGTTAGACATCATTTTTGGGATTCAAGTGCGTTAAGTAAGTCATTCATCTATGACCATTTACATTAAAGGTAGTCGTAAGTAAGTCATTCATCTATGACCATTTACATTAATAGTCATAACTGACTAATTTATCATGATTTTTTAATAGTCCACTTAGTACACATTGCATCGAGTGATGTTCATAGGGGTGAAGAAGTGGGATTCAAACTAGTAAAATTAATCACATAGCATCAATCATCACTTCCGGGTCTTGCAGGTGGTAACTATGACTTCCCGGGAGGTCACCCATCCCAGAACTCCTCTAGCTCAAGCGCGCTTAGCTGTGGATTTTTTCCCCACAATCAAGCCCACTTTGCTTGCTACCCCATTTGCAAAACCTTAGCAAGTATTGGGCCTCATGAACCATTCAAGTAGATATCCCTTTACTCTTTGTATTTAAGTACGAGGGTTTTCCGTAGTACATTATACTAGATATCATTTTTGGGATTCAACTGCGTTAATTAAGTCATTCATCTATGACCATTTACATGATAGGTAGTCTGTACTAACTAATTTCTCATGATTTTTGAATAGTTCACTAAGTAAGTCATTCATCTATGACCATTTACATGATAGGTAGTAGGTACGGACTAATTTCTCATGATTTTTGAATAGTCCACTTAGCACTCATTACATCGGGTGATGCTCATAGGGGTGAAGAAGTGGGATTGAAACTAGTGAAATTAATCACATAGCGTCAATCATCACTTCCAAGTCTTGCACCCAGTAACCAGGACTTCCCAGGAGGTCACCCATCCCAGAACTCCTCTGGCTCAAGCGCGCTTAACTGTGGATTTTTCCCCACAATCAAGCCCACTTAGCTTTCTACCCCATTTTCAAAACCTTAGCAAGTATTGTGCCTCATGAACCATTCAAGTAGATATCCCTTTATTCTTTGTATTTAAGTATGAGGATTTTCTGTAGTGCATTATATTAGATATCATTTTTGGGATTCAACTGTGTTAAGTAAGTCATTCATCTATGACCATTTACATGAGAGGTAATCGTAACTGAATAATTTCTCATGATTTTTGAATAGTCCACTTAGAACTCATTGCATCGGGTGATGCTCGCAAGGGTGAAGAAGTGGGATTGAAACTAGTGAAATGAATCACATAGTGTTAATCGTCACTTCCAGGGCTTGCACCCAGTAACCATGAATTCCCGGGAGGTCACCCATCCTAGAACTCCTGTAGCTCAAGCGTGCTTAACTGTGGAGTTTTTCCCCACAATCAAGCCCACTTAGCTTGCTACCCCATTTGCAAAACCTTAGCAAGTATTGTGCCTCATGAACGATTCAAGTAGAGATCCATTTACTCTTTGTATTTAAGTATGAGGTTTTTCCGCATTGCATTATATAAGATATCATTTTTGGGATTCAACTGCATTAAGTAATTCATTCATCTATGACCATTTACATGAGAGGTAGTCGTAACTGACTAATTTCTCATGATTTTTGAATAGTCCACTTAGCACTTATTGCATCAGGTGATGCTCGCAGGGGTAAAGAAGTGGGATTGAAACTAGTGAAATGAATCACATAGCGTCAATCATCACTTCTAGTACTTTCACCTAGTAACCAAGACTTCCAGGGAGGTCACCCATCCCAAAACTCCTCTGGTTCAAGCGCGCTTAACTTTGGAGTTTTTCCCCACAATCAAGCCCACTTAGCTTACTACCCCATTTGAAAAACCTTAGCAATTATTGTGCCTCATGAACCATTCAAGTAGAGATCCCTTTACTCTTTGTATTTAGGTATGAGGTTTTTCTGCAATGCATTATATTAGATATCATTTTTGGGATTCAACTGCGTTAAGTAAGTCATTCTTCTATGACCATTTACATGAGAGGTAGTCATAAATGACTAATTTCTCATGATTTTTGAATAGTCCACTTAGCACTCATTGATTTTTGAGTTGAATGGGATTTTCACAAAAAAAATAGCATAATTAAGTTTTGAATCCTTTTTAGTATAATGGGACACTGACATACCAATGGGATAAGAGGCAACCCTGTCGAGGCTATGGACAATAGGTTAGGTTAGTGCTATATGCACGGTCGGTTATGTTATACTCATGCCACCCTTAGTCAAGACATCAGATTAAGGTGTTCAGAGACCATTTCTTCAACTTAACTATAGTGAAATCTTGTTGATGAAAGCACAATATAAAATGGATTCTAACTATGAAAGTGAAAATGCCATTCATTCAACTTGTAGATGATAATTATCAATACATGAAAGAGAAAGGACTAGTCTACTTGCAGAAGTAATGCTACTCTATATTTCACGTTTTATCAAATCAGTGGCCTACTTTCATGTGTCATTGATCTACTTTACATTTTCTTGAAAATCGGAAATCTAATTTGTACCATGCTTGTAAAAAAACACTAATTCTACTATGTTTTTCATTGAGAATAATAGGATATTGGAGTGGTCTAAGATATTCTCTCGATCATAAAATCACAAGTTCGAGATCATTATTCATCCTAAATATTCTAAGGTTGAAGTTGGGAGAAAAAAACAGGTGGAAGAAAGTGGTGCTATAGGCTTGCTACATGTGTTGCTATAGGTGCTGCTACAGGTTGTCTTGTATTGCTATAGGAGTACCTGTATTGCTACAGGAGGGGTTTCGAGAGCCGTTTTAGGGTGGAGATGATGTATTGATGGCATGAAGAGATTGATTAAGGTAGGATATAGTGAATGAATGTTGGGGAAGCCACCTAGCCAAGACCATGACCTCTCATAGGTTTGTATCGCACCAAGATGGATTCCTACAATATCCTTAATTGCCTAAACAGAGTGATTATAGAATCAAAGTTTTGGGAGAAGAATTGAACGGTGGAAAGAAAAAGTGGAGATGGAAGAGGTTTCTTCCCCTACATATCAATACGACCCTGCAACTAGACAAATGCATGCATCAATTGACCATTAACACAGTGATAGAAACTATGATTGAAAAGATGAATTGAATTTGAATAAATATATTTTATGCCACAACATTGTTCTGATCGTTGAACTAAATCCTAAGTTGCAGAAAGTAAATATGAAGAAGGAAAACTAACATCTATATATTTCCAAGAAATCATAAATAAAATGTTTTTGGACTGAGATTGTAAATCTTTCCAACCATTCTCCCACAAGAAAGGTGATAGGGAAGCATGCACTCACAGGTTTTTATAGCTTAATATCTATTGCAATAAAATAAAGACATAAAATTCTTTAAACTAAGAACAAAAAAAGTACGGAACATGGACTAAAGCCTCTGGGTTGGGCCCAAATCCAAGGGTTTCAACCCTCTAATACTAGCTCAGATGCATCTTAATAACCAACTTCTCATTATCAGAAAATAGTAGTCTCATACATCACATGAAAGTTAACAATGACAGTGTCAAGCCCTAGGTTCAACAGCTACTCCTAGTTGAAACAAAACTTTGAATCCCAATGAGCCTTTCAGTTCATTTATTTATACAAAAGGGTAGCTGATAGCATCTCCCTTTAAAATAGGAGTGATTCCCTCCTTTATCTCGAAAATTGTGGATCTGGTCCTTCTTAAACTTCACTTTCACTTGGAGTTACTCAGTTTTCAATGATTTTGAACTTGTGAGTGAGGATGTTGTGATCTCAATTCGAGTTAGGGAGTTAAGTAGGTGGACAAATCCCCCTATATTCTCTCTTGGTTGTCTCCATCAAGCCCCTGCATATTAAATGCCTCAAAAATGCTTATTTTTCCTGCAATTCAACCAAATTAGGCCACATACTATGAAAAACACCTTTTACTCTTCTTACTAATCATATTATAGCCAAAAATGTGAATTAATGTGAGAAAATGATAGTTTAAAAATTGGAGGATAGTATAATTATCTTCAATATATACCTATTGATGGGACTCATCAATTGTGATAATGTACCTGGAATGGGAGTGATGCACCGATGGATTTATGGGCCCCAAAAAATCTATTTCCCATTTCTCTAATGCCTAGAGTTCATGTATCGACTACAAAGGAAGTTCATCCATGTGTCATGATCATCCAACCCGCTAGAAAACTTCGCATTTCTTGGTGTACTCCTTTGCACATCGAAAAAGTGTGGGCCACCAGATTCCTTTTTGTAGCACTTTTCTCATAATGGTTTTTCCGCCCACGTGTCCACACTCAACTACTGAATGTCATTCCCATTGCACATCCTCCTTCTCATGATCAACGACACACCGTCGCAATATCTGATCAAGGTCAATATTGTATAACTATCCTATGTTCAATTGGTAATCTGTAGCTTTACCAACACATTGTACCTTTGTTGTCTCATCATATACTCTTCCGGGAATTTCCCTATGGTTTGAAATAACACAATGTCTTCCAAGTAGTCAGGTATGGCCTTAACCCGAAATAAGGCAAAATTTTGCAATTGATCATTCCCCCCCCCCCCCCCCCCAACTTCGTCTGAATCCAGCCAAGAAAGATGATCAAGACCCACATTCATCCTACATGGCAAGACCCACATTCATCCTACATGGCTTGATAATTACTTCAAATGTGAATTCCTAGGACAAGATGAGAAATCTACAAATCCTTCTTTCAAGCATAGGCTTGTTTACTAAGTGATTCATTCCAGAGTGATCAGTAAAGAACTTGAATGGACCCCCCAGGAGGTAGTGCCATACTTTATATAATGAGTACATCATTGCAAGAGCTTCTCATTTAGTTGTGGTATAATTATTTTCCACATTGGAAAGTTTTATACTAGAAAAATAGATCGAGTGATCAATATTATTGCTTTTGGGTTGAACCAAAATAGCTCCTAGAGCGATTCCCAATGCATCGATATGGACATGAAATTTCTTGTTCCAATCTAGGTAAACTAGGATTGCAATGCTTATGCGCTTCTCATTTATCACGTTGAAGGTAGTGTCACATTCATCGGACCAAGAAAATATTTTACATTTCTTCAATAACTTCTCTAGTGGTGCAGTGATGGACGCATAGTTGCAGATGAACCTAGAGTAATATCTTGTGTGGCCGAGATTTGATCTCAGTTTCTTAACACTTGTTGGTGGAGGCATGTTCAATATTACCGAAAAATTATCAATATCGAAACACACTCCCTATTTACAAACTATATTCCCTAGGAGTGTTGCAAAGGGGACAAAAAAACGTACTTATTCAAGTTCATTGAGATCTACAACTGTGTGCAATGGTGAAACATCACTCGAAGAAAATTGGAGTGTATTTTTAATAAACTATGGATTTTCCAATCGTCCATGTATACCTCCATAAAATTTGTGAATGTATTTCCAGAAGGCAGTGATTATGATCCTCTAAAACACTATAGGTACATTCTTTAGTCCAAAGAGCATGACATGGTAGGCATAGGACCCCCGTTCAGTCATGAATGTGGTGTTCTTCTTATCCTCCTCTACAATATGTACTTGGTGGTAACCATATAACCCATATGTGAAATAGAAGGCTTCATTACCTGAAACATTATCGAGGACTTCATCAATGAATGGAGTAGGGAAAGGGTCATGAACACAAGAATTTTTCAAACTCCTGTAATCCACACAAAGCCATATTTCTTCAGATTCTTCCTTGTTATGTATAAAAATTGGATTGACCTACTCATCCTCACCAACTGGGAAGATAAGCCATGCTGACAACATTTTTTTCAATCTCCATCTTCACCTTCTCCTTGAACCTCAATTTCAATCTATATGGTTGGTGCTTTACTGGTCTCACATTTGGCTTAACCACAATATTTATTTCACCCAACTCCCCCTTAATTCCTTTAAGCTCCACAAAAAATGAAGGGAACATGTCTTCATACTCCCTTAGGAGATCAAGGATATCCTTGGTAGTCTACTCATCCCAATAATCCCCAACAGAAGCTAATTTTTTCTTCTCTTTAGTGTTGATATTGTGCTTCCACAATTTCAGAGGTTGTACATGTGGACCAATGGTTACAGGACCATATTCGATGTTTCTCTCCCCTTCAGACTCCTTAAATTTCAAGTGCCTTAAACCCTCTAAATCTTCTCCATCAAGTTCAAGATTTATCTTTTTGCAAGCCACAACTTCATGAAACCTGAATTCATACATGTGATCGAAGGCATCATGATAAAATTAGTCCTTAGTAAGCTTATCGGTACCTACCAGGAACAAGACCCTCTTGACCACTTTCAAAGCACTTGTTATCCTCTCGTCATCATTAGTGAAGGGGAATTCACTGATGAATTGTGTTGTCATATAGTCCCATTCATGGGTTTTCCTCCTTATTCCCTCATTCACATACCATGCATGGAGGAATGTTCCCAGAGTGGGGATGAAACTATGCACCCATAGATTTTCTAGAATTCCTTCCCTAATCCATCTGGATTTAAAATTATGTAGATGTTGGCGAGGATTAGTATACCCTTCATACTTAGTAAGGTTGGATGATCACTCTTTTGAATACCTAAATCTGGCT
Organism: Pinus albicaulis; assembly: GCA_034641835.2. Lineage (NCBI taxonomy): Eukaryota > Viridiplantae > Streptophyta > Pinopsida > Pinales > Pinaceae > Pinus > Pinus albicaulis. The sequence continues at coordinate 827,836,111 of CM076574.1, read as the reverse complement.
ACCAATGTAGACTTGACTACCTCCCACTCTCTGAAGATCATTACAGATAGAGCCCCACCATCTTCTAGGAATTGCACAAAGGGAGACATCTAGCAAGGGAACTTTATGTACTTCCAAAATGTTCAAATCAACTTAATTTATAAAATAGGTAACAAAACCCATACCATTAAAAGTAGGAAATTATCGTACCTCGGTACCAACCTAGTGGATATCGTGGATCGTTGCATATTGTATGGTATTGATCTCATGTCCGCATTTTTTCCAGTCATCCCATGTAGCTTCTAATATGACTTCAGAGCTCTGAACACTTCTCAAATTGATCAAACTTCCTGCCATAGGATTGATGTATTCTTCCCTTTTTCCTATTATGAGTCAGTATAACTCGTCTAGTAACTTAGGTTCTTCTTTGTCGTCCACTGGCTCAGTGAACCTAGGTCCTTGATAAGGGTCAAAGGGCTAGATCACCTAGACTCCATCCACTTCAAAGGTCATTTTTTCTCTCTTCAGGTTAATTACCACATAATTCTTAAAGGCCTAGTCTATGCCCAACAATGCCAGATAGGGGTATTTGTCTCCCATAATGTATGTTACCTCAAAATCTACATATGTTTTTACACCTGCTATGTTGGCTTCTACATCTTCCAGGCGTCTGAATGGGAGGAAATAATATCGATTTCCACGCATAAATGAATCAGAGAGAATTCCAACTTGGTCCTTCCCAAGAATTCTCAGGGTTTTCTTGCTAGAGTGTTCACATTTGAACCCAAGTCTAGCATCATATCCTTGATCTAGAATCCTACAATCTGGACATCAACCCAAAATTCCCTCCATATACTCTTATTGTTCCTTTGCATCCATGTAGAATTCCTTCCAGGAAAATTTGTAGAAATGAGCCCTTATAAGAGCTACCCATCCTTGACAACATCTTGAAGTTTTTTCCACAGCTGCGCTAGCCTTTTCTCATCATTCACAATTTTCAAAATCAACCTGAATCATTCTGCTATAGGTTGGGAATTGGTTTGAAATAATTCCGGGCTTCTTGTTTTCGAAGATTCTAGTTGTTATCCTTGGGGCTTGTTAGTTGGAATCAACTTGTTAAAATTTTCCATGGCATCTTTGTAGTATTGCTTCTTTCAGTTAGAATCATACATGTGCTTCAATGAGGAAGGCTTTATGATTATTGGTTGTTCGATGGCTCCAATGTAGGCTTTTTACCTATTTCCTTCTCGAATGACTATATTAATGTTTGAGAGGGGAGCTGATTCGATTTCCCATGGTTCTGCATTAATAAAATTTTCTTCCCTTTGATGGTTGCGCTCCTCCCATCTGGGAAATCCTCTTCTAGTTAGCGGTAAGTCTCTTGCAACATTCTCTTTCTAATCTCAATTGTAGCAATGGATTGTACCTCTGCCTCTTGTTTTTCCACCCTTTGTTCCTCCACCTCCTCATCGTTGAGGATATTCATTAATCCTATATGCAAAACGATCCAATCGGTCAGCTAGGGTGTCTAATGCTCTACACTGGTCAATGTGGGGAGTCAATGAATCATAGATCTCACATAAGACATTTTTTAGAAAATTTGAATACTTTTGTAAGCTTGGAAAAAGGCAAGGGAGATGTCTATAGGTTATATATATTTCACAATATTTGGAGTTGTGCCCTGCTAATTAAGAAAGATGTGAAACTGTGTATGCCTCGAATATAGACTTTGTGTACCAATCTATGCAACTATGGAAGTGGGAAAGGATGTGGAATTCCCCATGAGTACGGAGGCAGTGATAGGGCCTCGTAGTCTTTGGCACTTTATGGCGTGTGTTAGTATGAAGTCTTAACGCAAGTGTACGAAAAGAGATCACTTTAGTTGCACATGAAAAACATCCCTAATTTAAATATGACTTCTTAACTTCCTTATATCTACAATAGATAGTCGAAACAAATGCAACAAAAGACAAGATCTATGCAGTAAAATTAACTAAACAGTAAAAAGAAGTAAGAGTTCCTCAAAATATCTAATGGACAAGACAACATATATAAATAAATTTATATTTATTAACACCTGGGAACGGAACAAAGAATGATGTTACTAGTCCCCTTCAATGGGATGGCTTCTTGGCTGTCCTCAACGCTTAAGATCCAAAAGTTTCTCTCACTCAATGGTGTAGAAAACCCAAGATGTTTTGAACTCTATGGGAGCTCAAGAAGAAACAAAATAATAAAAACGATCAAAGTATGACAATGACAATGGATCAAAGTTCGACCATGGTAAAATGATCAAAGGTAAATAATTGATGGAAAACCCTCCTATTTATAACAAAATATTCAGTTAACCTTGATAATGGTGAATAATAAAATATTATTAACCAAGATCTAGATCTGACTTCTTGGAATATTTTATTATATTTTGTTGGAGGGAAAAATAATTTAAATTGGTTAAATCCATTTATTTAGAAAAATAAGCAAATAAATTATTATTTATTATTTCAAGAATGGGGTTAAGGAATAATTAAACAAATAATGATTTATTTTATTATTCCTAAATGATTTAGTCAAATTTAATAACAATTAATTAATTAATCCTAAAGAATAATAAGATAAATAATTATTTATCTAATTAGTTCTCATTAATTGGGTTAAATATGACCGGGAATATTATTTAAACCGTGTTTTAATTAATTATTCCTAGAGGAAAATCAAATAAATGAGGGTTTATTTAATTATTCCTTATGGGTTTCCTATTTGAACTAGAAATAAATTAATAAACTATGGTTTATTAAATTATTTCTTATAGTGAAAGCAATTTTACTATGGTAAGATTGGTCTTACATGGTGTTATTTGGTCCATCTAAATGCAAATGGTTAGATGACCAAAAATTGGTGTAATAGATTTCCCCCCAACATGCGAGTGTTAGGAGCTAATCGTATGATCGAAGTACGTTGTAAGAACACAATCACTAGACACCGAAGGGGAGTTTGAGAGAGAGAGAGATACATAGACAGAGTGAAGTGACAGAGGACAATAACCTAAGGGGGTGAGACCTACATATGATATAAGTCTTCTTTAATGTTTGGGTACCTGTTCTTAGTGAGGTGGGGGAGGCATACCTATGCCCGCAAAGATGACAAAGTACAAAGAGTAATGATGCACCTAACAAAATGGGACTGAGCAAAAGAATACATGATAAATGGTACATATAATGCTAGCATAAAATTAGCCAAACAAAAATATAATGGATCCCACATACATACTACACCTCGGACAACGGCCAAGACTGAATACAATAATATCTAAGTACATGAGATAAAATAACAACCAAATAAGCCCTGATAAACAGGAAAGGGCTCTGAAAATATGAATGGATAATTTGAGTGATGCATGCATGCTGTAGGTGTTGCAAGCGGCTGGAACCGAACCCATCAAATCTTCAGAGTTACATCTGAGGTTGTAGCATAAAATGATTTCGTTCGGGCATGTGGAGGGCTACCTGAAGGGCCACCCCCTCATGAGGTCTGAAACATCTCACACACACCCAAGAATCACTAGGACAATCTGCTGGATCACCGAAATATCAAGCATATGAATCTCGATCATGCAATAAGGAGCTAGATGAGAAAAAATCAAGTCAAAGGGACATGAGGGGACTCTTTTTCTGATCCGAGGCACTGAACAAGAATGGAAACTGGAACCAAGATACATCGCCCTCTAGATCTGTCTTCTGGAATGAATGTGCGGATGTCGATAGAAGGAGGTCCGACATAGGTGAGGTAATAAGGAATCCTCAACTAAGGCATGAGATCATAGTAGAGTGATTGATGGACTGACACCAGGGATTATGATGGAATGGGGGATACTGAGTAGTCAACGAATGACTTCCTTTGTCAGAGAATAAAAAGCATGGATGACCTGGCAGCGACTGAATCAACTACGGAGGGGATGGGAGACAGTATGACTAGAGGCCAAAATGGGCTAAACGAGAGAGGGGTAAGGCATGAAAGGATGGAATACTATAACAAGAGGCAAAAAGACTCAAGACAGACTCCATGAAATCAAGGGTGACTCGATGATGTTGCCACACTGATTAGGCCAGGTGGGGACCATAAAAGCATGAGAAAAAGATGGTTACTCATGATGAAAATCGATACACGCGATGACAAGTATTGAGGAAAAGTGGTGCCCCAAGTACAAGTAGCGCAAGTGCAGAAATTCGATTTTGAGAGGTGATCAAGTGAGCCTTCTTGGAAAAATGGCTTCTGGGTGAAGTATCAAATCACCAAAAACTAAGGGATACCCATTTCAGAGCTCATTAAGAGCTTTCCAATGGTGCTGAAAATTATGACAACGAAAACTACCGAAATGCATGACATAAATAAAAGACGCATCTCGATGGGAGATGTTATGGGTAAAATTTCTTAAGGTAAGTGCATTGTGAGGGTTAGGAAGGAGTTGGCCTTCAAAATCCTCTAAAAGGTATTCCCCCATGCCCAAATCCTTATGAATTTTGTAAGGTCATATACATAATGAGTTAAACTTCCCATGACCAAGGACATCATCAACTTGGTCATACACTAGAACAAGGTCACCTTCGAGAAAGGTACGAGGGTGGAATTTGCAGTCATATTGAGCTTTGGTGCATTGCTTGGTGGCTTCGATGGTTTGTAATGCAACATGAAGGTCTTTGGAAGCATGCTCAAGCATGATAAGTCTTTGTTCTGAAGGTTGGGTGTTAGGGAGAAGTTCGACGGCTAAGTGAAGGGAGGGGATTTCACAGTCGATCAGTAAGACTACCTCCTCGCCAAAAACAAGGTGGAAAGGAGTAAACCCAGTGGCGGTTTTAACAGAAGCTATATAGGCCCATAAATTAGGGAATAACATAAGGTGCTAGTGGGTTTTTTGCTTGTTCACCGTTCGTTGAAGCATGGGTTTAATTATTTTATTGACGTAAACTTGACTATTACCTTGGGGATAATTTTGGTGCTCAAATCCCAACAGAGAGGATAGCTCATGCCATATCTCATCTTATAAATGTCGACCATGGTCAGAGACCAATTTTTTCAGAACCCTGAATCGAGTTATAACATGGTTAAAGAGAAAGAGAGTCACGGTAGTTTCCGTGTTGTTGAATTTTGGCATGGCCTCATCCCATTTGGTAAAATAGTCAACCACCACAATGATATACTTATGGTTACCAATTAGATGTAGGTCGACACTCCATAAATTCAATGGCCCACTTGCAGAAGGGACCTACTGAGATGATAGGATGGAGGGGAGCAGGTGGAGCTCGTGCCTTTGGGGTGAAAAGTTGGCAATTAGAACAATGTTGACTGCTTCAATGCAATCATTGAAGAGAGAAGGCCAAAATTACCCAGCTCACATGACTTTCTAAGCAGTGGCTAAACTAGAGAGGTGGCCACCACAAGCGCTGTTATGGCAGGCATTAAGGAATTTCTCTACTTCAGCGTGCGTGAGACAACGACAAAGGATATAATCAACACTGCGACGATAGAGATCATCACCGATGAGAAGATAGCGAGGGGCTTGGTGTTGTATACGTCATCGCGCATCACGATCAAGGTGAGAGATTTTTTTTGGATTCGTAGGAAGGTGAGGATGCCACCATACCAAGGATCATACGAAGTAATAACAAACAATTGTTCATCAGGTAAATCATCATTAACCAGCAGATCTTACATACCAGTAGGCATTTCAGAAATGAGTTCATTAAGGGCTAAACCTTTCTTACTCTTGGGTGTGACAAATTCCAGATCGAACTCCTAAAGTATAATGATCCAATGAGCATACTTCCCATTGATGATATTTCTACTCAACAGGAAAGCCATAGGGTTGGAATTAGTCACGACCTTGGTGGAACACGTAGGGATATAATTATGAAGTTTCTAGACCGAAAACAAAACGACCAATGCCAAATTTTCTTCATGCGAGTAGGACACAGAGGGGCCCACAAGGTTCTTACTAACATTATAGATAACATGCTCATTTTTGGTGTCATATTCCTGGATAAGGACTCCAACGATCGAATATGTGGAAGCTGAGATATACAGGATGAAATCCCTCTCAAATTTAGGAGGACTAATCAACGGAGCAAAAGTGAGAGCATGTTTCAGGGCATAAAAATATTGTTGAGCATGGTCATCCCAAACGAATGGAATGTTAGATCGAAGAAGTCTTAGAAACCCATGCACGGTGGTGGCATAGTCAGGGAAGAAATGATGAAGAAAGTTGGCTTTGTCGTGGAGGCTTTGTAACTGGCGCAAGGTACGAGGAATGGGAAGTTCAAGAATGGCTTGAAATTTAAGAGGATCAAGCGTGATACCATATTTAGATACAATGAATCATAAGAGATAGTCAGTGAGGACACAAAAGACACATTTCAGTGGGTTGAGGCGGATATTATACTTGCGACATCAGAGGAAGACAGTATGAAAATCATGGATGTGTTGCACCCGATGCCTAGAATGAGCAGTAAGGTCGTCGAGGTAGGCAAGGATAATATGGGCCATGTCATGAATAAAATATGACATAGCTCGCTGAAATGTGGCTCCGACATCCTTTAGGCCGAATAGCATAACCCTATAAGAAAAATTTCCCCCACAGACTAATGAACGGAGTTTTCAGCTGATCAACATCACGGATAACAATCTGGTTGTATCCAAAGAAACCTTCCATAAAGGACAATACCTCATGCCCTGCACACTCATCGATAATCTAGTCAATGAATGGTGTGGGAAGTTGTCTTTGGGACAAGCTTTGTTTAGGCCACGAAATCCGGTGCAGACACGGATGGTGCCTTGTTTCTTGAGAACGAGAATTAGGTTAGAAACCCAAGTGGTATATTCAATGGGATAAATAAAACCATCCTGCTTGAGCTTATCAATTTTGACTTTGACAACCTCTCGTCTGGAAGGATTAATGGGTCTCAAATTTTGAAGGATAGGACTGGCATCGGGCCATGTATCGATATGGTTTTCAACAATGGCAGGATCAAGTCTCGGCATCTCTGAATAAGACTAGGGGAAAACATCACATAATTGCTTGAATAGCTTGGTGTAAGCCTCAATTTATTTCGGGGTGCAATGTGGCCCCAAGGCAATGTTTTCTTCAACCCCTGGTTTATCGGAAATGTTAATTTTTATGGTAGGAGATATATTGGCCATATTTCCTTCTTCAAAAGCATCAAGTTCAAGAATCGGATTTCTAAACCAATCGACCTCATCGAAGATGAATTCTTTAGACTCCACAACATATTTGTCATGGGACTGGTGCGGAAGGAAGTATGCACGATAGTGCATATCATCCCAAGGAAAGTCAGGGGTGGTTATCGCTTCCATAATGTCTTCATCAGAATGGAAGATGGGGGGACTGGTAGAAGAAAGACCACATGAGGTGGCGAGACTACCTCATGCATCATCATGAGAGATATGGTTCACATACGCATCGATACGAAGGGTAGACGAAGAGCTAGTAGATGAAACATCTACCGATGTTGAGGCCAAGGTGATCGCTGAAGGAGGTTCAGTTGAAACTGAAGGGGATGCCCCAGAGGGGCCTTCCACCATGGATCTTGTTATTCATCAGTAATTTTTGCATGTTTTAGATGACTAAATTATTTCCATATTTTTCTAGAAACAAATTTCATGAACATTGTGAGTTTTAGAAATCTCACTGCCTTCATTATCCTTAGATAAAAAATTTCACTATTCTAACATTTTTCCATCCCATGGTCACCCTTCCACTCTTGGAGAACTCATTATGGGCTTGTGACACTCATATACATCTTTTTTTACCACCTATAGCCTCATTAATCTATTTTTTCCCTTTCCTATCCCTCCACTTTCCACCTAGGGTTTCCTATAGCCAACTCATTCCCATCACCTAGGGCCATTTTTGCTTCAAACCATGTTTCTGACAAAAAAAAATATGAATTTTACAAATGTGAGTGAGGTTTTTGTCCATAAAAAGTCCAAGAAGCAAAACCTCCTTCATTTTTTACACAGGTATCATTTTTTGGGAGAAATGTCAAAAATACAGGTGTCACGTGAGAATTGATGCACTTCTGGAGTGACCTTGGGAAAATCAAGTTTTATCAAAGCTGGAGTGTCCAAATGACTTCTGTGATGGATAAAAAGACAACTAGACTGGAAGGGATTTCCAATGATCTATCATGAGCTCAATTTGGAGTTAAGGAAGGCCTCCAAAAGTTGTCTGCAACAGCACTCTGCATTTATGCACCATGATTCAGGACTTGTTGATGAGTCTTGGTAAAATCCACTCTTGAGCAGGAAAATAAACTCTAAAAAGGAAAAAAATGGTATATTTGGAAATTCTACAAGTCAATATTTCCAACGAGCTATCACGGGCCGAAATCAGACTTCGGGAAGGTCATCAAAACCTTCCTGCAAGTTGACCCTTTTTGGGCGTTGCGCAAACAAGTGGTACTGCGCAAAATCCATGGGCAGGACTACCCGATGCTGCACAAATGCCTGGGCAAGACTGCCTGGCGCTGCACAAATCCTACGAAGGTGAAAATTTTCAAAATCTTCCTTCCTAATTCCTAAACTTATCATCTGAGGCACCTCCAAGGTTGAAGAGAGTCTAAAAAGTTGGTAAGTGTTATATTCTCCTGATCCATAAGCAAAATTGCAAATTCATTTTGGTTTTTTAGTTGTTGAGCTAAAAACCCTACGGGGAAAAACCCTAGGTCATGTACACAAAGGGACCTTGTTCTTTAATCCTTCTTGGACCAATTTGATGGCATGGGTGGGTAAGGGATTTTAAGCTATTACCATACTCTCATGATAAAACCTCCTCAAGCTACAAAGCCATTTAAACCCTAAGAGCCCTATCCTCCACACCTCTCATTCTCCAAATTTGACTCCATCGTCATCTTGACCTTGTTTCATCAAGCGCTAATTTGCAAACCAGCATCTCCTATCAACATGACTTTCTAAGCAGTGGCTAGACTAGAGAGGTGGCCACCACAAGCGCTGCTATGGCAGGCATTAAGGAATTTCTCTGCTTCAGCATGCGTGAGACAACGACAAAAGATAGAATCAACACTACGACGATAGATATCATCACCAATGAGAAGATAGCGAGGTCCTTGGTGTTGTATACGTCATCGCGCATCACGATCAAGGTGAGAGGAAAATTTTTGGGTTCGCAAGTAGGTGAGGATGTCACCATACCAAGGATCATACGAAGTAATAACAAACAATTGTTCATCAGGTAAATCATCATTAACCAGAAGATCTTGCGTACCAGTAGGCATTTTAGAAATGAGTTCAGTAAGTGATAAGACTTTCTTGCTCTTGGGTATGACAAATTCCAGATCGAACTCCTAAAGTATAATGATCCAATGAGCATACTTCCCATTGATGATCCTTCTACTCAATAGGAAATCCATAGGGTTGGAATTAGTCACGACCTTGGTGGAACACGTAAGGATATAATGATGAAGTTTCTAGACCAAAAACACAATGACCAACACCAAATTTTCTTCATGCGAGTATGACATAGAGGGGCCCACAAGGTTCTTCCTGACATAATAGATAACATGCTCATTTCCGGTGTCATCTTCTTGGATAAGGACCCCGGCGATCGAATAGGTGGAAGCTGAGATATACAGGATGAAATCCCTCTCAAACTTAGGAGGACTAATCAAGGGAGAAAAAGTGAGAGCATGTTTCAGGGCATCAAAATATTGTTGAGAATGTTCATCCCAAACGAATGGAATGTTAGATCGAAGAAGTCTTAGAAACCCATGCGGGGTGGTGGCATAGTCAGGGAAGAAATGATGAGGAAAGTTGGCTTTGTCTTGGAGGCTTTGTAACTGACGCAAGGTACGAGGAATGGGAAGTTCAAGAATGACTTGAAATTTAAGAGGATCAAGCGTGATACCATATTTAGTTATAATGAAGCCTAAGAGATAGTCGACGGGGACACAAAAGACACATTTTAGCGGGTTTAGGTGGATATTATACTTGTGACATCGGAGGAAGACTGTATGAAAATAATGGATGTGTTGCGCCCGATGCCTAGAACGAGCAGTAAGGTCGTCGAGGTAGGCAAGGATAATATGGGCCAGGTCATGGAAACAATATGACATAGCCCGCTGAAATGTGGCTCTGACATCCTTTAGGCCGAACAGCATAACCCTATAAGAAAAATTTTCCCCATGAACTAATAAATGCAGTTTTCAGCTGATCAGCATGACGGATAACAATCTGGTTGTATCCAAAGAAACCATTCATAAAGGAAAATACCTCATGCCCTGCACACTCATCGATAATCTATTCAATGAACGGTGTGGGAAGTTGTCTTTCGGACAAGCTTTGTTCATGCCGTGAAAGCCGGTGCAGACACGGATGGTGCCTTGTTTCTTGAGAATGCGAATCGGGTTAGAAACCCAAGTGGTATATTCCATGGGATAGATAAAACCAGCCTGCTTGAGCTTATCGATTTCAAATTTGACAACCTCTCGTCTAGAAGAATTAATGGGTCTCAAATTTTGAAGGACAGGATTGGCATTGGGCCATGTATTGATATGGTGTTCGACAATGGCAGGATCAAGTCTCGACATCTCTGAATAAGACTAGGAGAAAACATCACATAATTGCTTGAATAGCTTGGTGTAAGCCTCAATTTATTCCGGGGTGCAATGTGCCCCCAAGGCAATGTTTTCTTCAACCCCTGGTTTATCGGAAATGTTAATTTTTATGGTAGGAGATATATTGGCCATATTTCCTTCTTTGAAAGCATCGGGTGCAGGAATATGATTTCTAAACCAATCGACCTCATCGAAGATGAATTTTTTAGACTCCATAGCATATTTTTCATGGGACTGGTGCAGAAGTAAGTACGCATGGTGGTGCATATCATCCCAAGGAAAGTCAGGGGTGGTCATCGCTTCCATAATGTCTTCATCAGAATGGAAGATGGGGGGACTGGTAGAAGAAAGACCACATGAGGAGGCGAGACTACCTCATGCATCATCATGAGAGATATGGTTCACATACGCATCGATACGAAGTGTAGATGAAGAGCTAGTAGATGAAACATCTACCGATGTTGAGGCCAAGGTGATCGCTGAAGGAGGTTCAGTTGAAACTGAAGGGGATGCCTCGGAGGGGCCTTCCACCATGGATCTTGTTAGTCATCAATAATTTTTTCATGTTGTATATGACTAAAATATTTCCCTAGATTTCTAGAAACAAAGTTCATGAACATTGTGAGTTCTAGAAATCTCATTGCCTTCATTATCCTTAGAAAAACAAATTTCACTATTCTACCATTTTTCCTTCCCATGGTCACCCTTCCACTCTTGGAGAACTCATTATGGGCTTGTGCCACTCATCTACATCTTTTTTTACCACCTATAGCCTCATTACTCTATTTTTTCCCTTTCCCATCCCTCCACTTTCCACCTAGGGTTTCCTATAGCCAACTCATTCCCATCACCTAGGGCCAATTTTGCTTCAAACCCTGTTACTGAACAAAAAAAGATGAATTGCAAAAATGTGAGAGATTTTTTTGCCCATAATAAGTCCAAGAAGAAAAACTCCTTCAGTTTTTACACAGGTATCATGGTTTGGGAGAAATGTCAAAAATACAGGTGTCACGGGAGAATTGATGCACTTTTGGAGTGACCTTTGGAAAATCAGGTTTTCTCAATGACAACTAGACTAGAAGGGCTTTCCAATGAGCTATCATGAGCTCAATTTGGAGTTAAGGAAGGCCTCCAAAAGTTGTTTGTAACAGTACTTTGCATTTCTACACCATCATTCAGGACTTTTTTATCAGTCTTGCGAAAATCAATGTTTGACTGGGAAAATCAACTCCAAACAGGAAAATAATGGTATATTTGGAAAGTATACAAGTCAAGCTTTGCAACGAGCTATCACGGGCCTAAATCCCACTTCGGGAATGTCATCAAAACCTGCCTGCAAGTTGACCCTTTTTGGGCACTGCACAAACAAGTGGCGCTGCACAAAATCCATGGGCAGGATTGCCCAGCGCTACGCAAATCCTAGGAAGGTGAAAATTTTCAAAATATCCCTTCCTAATGCATAAAATTATCATCTAAGGCACCTCCAAGGTTTAAGAGAGTCTAAGAAGTTGGTAAGTGTTATATTCTCCCGATCCCTAAGCAAAATTGAAAATTCATTTTGGTTTTTTAGTTGTTGAGCTAAAAACCATAGGGGGTAAAACCCTAGGTCATGTACACAAAGGGACCTTGTTCTTATAATCCTTCTTGGACCAATTTGATGGCATGGGTGGGTAAGGGATTTTAAGCTATTACCATACTCTCATGATAAAACCTCCTCAAGCTACAAAGCCACTTAAACCCTAAGAGCCCTAGCCTCCACACCTCTCATTCTCCAAAGTTGACTCCATCATCATCTTGACCTTGTTTCACCAAGCCCTAATTTTCAAACTAGCATCTCCTATCAACATGTCAAGAGCTGACAACAGCAGTGGTGGTGAGAAAGGTCAAAAGCCTTTGAGACCAAACATAAAGGAGGAAATCATGGTGAAGAAGAGGAAAGTAAGCACAGCAGTGGTGAAGACAAAGGCAGTGATAAATTAGAGGGAGGCAGTGCTGATAGTGATGCAAATGAGTCAGCCCAAAGTGCAAAAAGGGATGATGCAGATGAACAAAGTGACGACCAAGAAGATGTTGAGGAAGATAAAGAGGGTGCTGAAGGTCAAAGGGGCAGTAATCATGCAGAGCATGTAATCACTAAATAAGATCATGGTAAAGGTAAGGGAGATGATGACAACACCTAAGGTCATATCCATGATGAAGACACCACCAAAACCTCCATCACTCCTCTTAGTTGCACATATAAAAGAGGGTCAAGGCAAGTGTTTTCTGCCTCCAAAAGGCAAGGGACCTTGTCATCTACATCAACTCAAAGACTTGACAATGGCAAGGAAAATATGGGAAAAGGTAAGAAAGGCAAGAAAACTACACAAAATCCCAAATGAATTGACCTAGACAGAGACAATGAAGATAAGGAGATGGCCACTAGGTTGCTACTTCAAACCAAAGATGCACAATCAAATAGCTAGAGAGGGAATTTGGCATGGCATAATACATCATTCAAAATTACAAAAGTGAGCATAAGGTTTTCAAGAAGATCAAGAGAGGCCTTTCTCTCAAAATGAAAATGACCAAGCATTACGCAAAGAAGAGAAGGCTTGCTTGTGCCAAACTAAGGGAGACTCTCCTTGAGGTAAAAACCTAAAAGAGGAAAATGAGCATAACAGCCTTGGAATTTTGGTTGAGGCTTCTCAGCAGCTGTCTAAAAACATCTAAGGAAGGTCTCCACCAATTTTGAAGGAATTTGGAGAAAATTTTGTTTTTTGAGAATTTTTGGCCTAATTTGCACATCGCCACCGGCGCTCCGCAAATCTGGAGCATATTTAGGAGGAAAGATTGAAATTTTTGGGTTTTTCCCAGCCTGCACATCATCCACACCAAATTTCAGAATATTTGAAGTTTTGACCCCTAAAAAGGTCAAAAAACACCTCAAAAATCACCTTTCTACCTCTGTTTTAGGCCTGGCGCTGCGCAAATGACAGTCTGAGGGTTTTTGAATTTTCGACTAGGTTCCAGAAACTGGATCAGAAAACCACAAGAATTTTTGGAAATTAGAATCTTCAAGCTTTCCATTGAGCCTTCACGGGGCCAAATCCGACATCGGGAAGTGGTCCAAAACTTGGTTGCAAAACAACCTATTTTCTGCAAAAGTAGCACTGCACAAATGGAATGTCTTTTGCCAAAAAGTCAACAAAACACACAAATTAATGGCAAAATGGTTTTTTAATATTTTCTTGGGAAAATCACTCTAGATTTGATTGAGAAGTTATATTATGTTATTTTTCATTTATTAGCTTAGATATTATGTGTCTTGGGCCTTGCATGGTCATTAAGCACATAAATGACATTTATGACAGAATTAGGGTTTCTTGAAGCCCTTATGGTTTCCACCTCCTCACTTGCTCCATAAATAGAGCATGAGGCTCTTATGTATTTGGTTGGATTTTGATGACTGATTCTAAAGTAATACATAGTCCCTTAGAATTTGAAAAGAACTTGATGTCTTGGATTTTATGAATGCCCTGGTTTATTTGTTGATGGAGGAGGATTGGTTGCAGGATCCATGAGTCTGGTTGATGGTGAAATGTTTCTTTTTGTTTATGTTTTCTAGTTTATCATTGTCTTTCCATCTTTCTATGTTGCAGCAGGACAAAGAATTTAAACTAAGAAATGTTTTCTAATGGCACCTTAGGTCTGTTTGTTGTTCACTGCTTTAATGTTTTCTTCTGCTAGGACATGTTAGAGAATCCTTCTTTGTTCTCTAAGGATGTCCTAAGCTTGTTTATTTCTTGAATGGTTTAAAAAAAATGGTATCTACCATGATTTATGGCTATCCCTACTTCTTGTTGCCACTAAGAACATTATTCTTGAAGTCATCTATTTAAAGCATCGTTACTTAGGTTCGTCAAAGAAGTTTGTTTCAATCCTGCTCTTTGCATTTACTTAAATAATTGTTAAAGGACCTTCATAGCTATAATCTTGGATGTCCAAGGTTTCTCTCCTTCTCTGATTATAGTTATTTGTGCATCTTAATTTTTTTTTGTCTTTGATGATGAAATCACTGAAAGTTAAATAAGTTTCTTGCCTTTCTGTATTTCATTTGAATGTTTGTCTTGGACAATTATCTTCTTTAAGTCTGAATCAAAGAGTTTAGGGTTTCCTCTACCTTTGATTTTCTCTCTATGCTTATGATTCCTCCAAATCCCTTTGTTTAAGTATATGATAGAGAATTCTTTACTGCTCTTTTTCAAACTTTATTTCACAAAATTAATGTCCATCTCATGATCCTTCAAACCCCAAAGATCCACCAACCAAGCTAGATTTTCCCTACAATACTCCCTAATCTGTTAATGAACCTATCATGACCTTGTTAGAATCCATTGCCCAATGACTTGAAGTTTTCCTTGTTTCTATATAATCTATCTAAGCATCATACCCAACCAAAAAACAATCAACAAACCCAATATTTAATAACTAGCCTAAAGTCAACCCTAATCAACAAACAAGTTCACATCTTTGCACCTAATAGAGAGATCCCTCTACGAATCTAGGAAGGCTAGGTCCTTGGATTCCAAAGCTTGGTTTGATGTTACCCCTATCCATTTTGTATCTCAATCAATCTAGCAAATTACAGGGAGCTAACATAATGGCAATCACGGTAGGACTTCTGTGTATATAGTTGCTTGAACACCTCTTAAGACTCTTTAGACCCTAAGTTTGACTTAGAAAATCCAGTGAATTTTCCACCTCATCGCCACACTAACATAATGGCGATCACGGTGGGACCTTCTGAGTTAGTGACAAACTAAGTATTCCTTAGATCTCAGAAAACCTACAAACATCCTTAGATTGGTATTCAGTTGTTGATGGTGGACAACAAGTACATCCTTAAAACATTAAGCATCCTCCACCTGGCGACTCCACTGGTCTTCAGTAGCCCTGTTGACCCCACTAGCTCTCATAGATTCCCCTGGGAACGCATTGAACAATCCCAATCATGTTGATGATGGACAACATAGTTGAAACCTTCCACCTGGTGACTCCACAACCCTCAATAGACCTTAAGACTCCATTTGTAGAGAACTCTGGACTTGTTGAAAATATGCAGTGACCTCTTTCAGATTTACAAACATGAATCCAAGTGTGCAAAGGAGATATGCTCCAATGAATAGAGAGCACATCCCGAGATTCCCACACAAAATGCCTCAGATAAATTGGGACAAAAACCTGCCTACATTTCAAGATGAAAATACTGATGACCCCTTGTTACATCTCATCAAATTTCATATACATGTATGGAAGTTAAAGGTTGAATGGAATGAGGACTGTCTTATGAAAATTTTCATGCTGACATTAGAAGGAAAAGCAAGGGAATGGTATGAATGGCTCAGGTCTGGTATTTTGTTCTCCCTAAAAGATCTCCATAAGGCATTTTATGAGCACTATAAAGAAAACTCTTCATCCTTATCATTGGCTGAAAATTGTTGTGACCAATCTCAAGATATCATACAATACCTTATAGATACCGATGTAGATTTAGGCAATTTGTATCCTGAAGATATCTTAGTAGAAATTCATGATTTTCATTCTCTAGACATCTATCATGACAGCCAAGAAGATTTGGTTGAGGAAGACATCAATCAAGGAATAGAAAGAAACCCACAAGATCTCTCTGAAGGCACAAGTGATGATTTATCATTATTGGGTATGTGTTATATTCTTTCCATGACTAGCCCCACGCGCTGTACGTTGCGTCGGGCGCAGCAGGGGGGTCACAGGGAGGGCGGCAACACCCCGGCAAATTTTTTTTTGGTGTGTGGACCCACCCATGTTTTGTGCATGAGTTTGCACATGGTTTTGGGGTACGATGGTTTTCGGCCCCTGGAATTTTGTAGATCCGGTCAAGGGAACTACAGTTATGTTCTAATCTAGGGTTAATGGATTGGGGTTTATGTATGCTTCGGCATGTATATACATGTGTTGTAACACTAAAAGGAATATAATGAAAAATCAAGCTAGTCGTCCCGATTTGGGATCCAGGGGAAAATCTCTGTGTTTATCTGTTTTATGTTTTATGCTCTCGCTATTGTTTATTTTCTGTTATAAGATTCGTGTGTAGAAAATTTATGTTCAGGGTTAAAACCTACATTTGGTATCGGAGTTGTTTCAGCTTCAAGCGGATGCCTTTGCTGCTGAGGGTTTTTTTTCTTAGGCCTGAGGTAGACCCTGTTCAGTGGGAGATTTGCAGGATCAATTCTTGCAGTGAAAGAAGATGGCGAGCGGTGGAAAGATAGAGAT
The DNA here is from genome assembly GCA_034641835.2 of Pinus albicaulis. Taxonomy (NCBI): domain Eukaryota; kingdom Viridiplantae; phylum Streptophyta; class Pinopsida; order Pinales; family Pinaceae; genus Pinus; species Pinus albicaulis. Next base: position 827,819,195 of record CM076574.1, on the reverse strand, counting down.
CGAGAAATTTAATGGTCGAAGTTTTGAGTTGTGGAAGCTCAAGATGGAGGATCTGCTGGTGGATAAAGATCAGTGGATTACGGTAGATCTAGGTACTAAACCAACGGCAATGTCAGATGAAGACTGGAAGAAACTGGATCGAAAGGCTAAGAGCACAATATGGTTGTGTGTCTCAGATTCAATGTTGTTGAATGTATATGGGGAAGCTACGGCGAAGAATTTGTGGGAAAAACTTGGGACTTTGTACCAATCTAAGTCTTTGGTGAATAAGTTTTTCCTGTGGAAAAAGTTGTATAAACTGAGGATGAAGGATGGAGACTCGGTGAAAGAGCATCTAAACGCCTTCAATACTGTGGTAAGTCAGCTGTCATATGTTGATATTAAAATCTCAGATGAAGATAAGTGCATCGGTTTGTTATGTTCTCTACCAGACTCGTGGGACAGTCTGGTTATTGTAATAGGTAGCAATACAACTACCTTGAATTTTGATGACATTGTTTTAGCCTTGTTGTCGAAGGAAATGAGACGGAGAAATATGGAGGGCCAGAATGGAGATGCCTTATCTGTACGAGGAAGGTCCCAAAACAGAAACAAGAATAAGGTTTCGAGTGGGAGATCCAAATCTAGAGGGAGATCTAAATCTCCTGGAAAGTTCGTAAAGGTGTGCTGGAAATGCGGAAAGGAAGGACACTACAAAAAGCAATACAGATCTAAAGCTCCTGAGAAAGGAAAGGGATCTGATGATGCTCCTTCTGCAAAGGAAAAAACCACCTCGGATGAAGGTGGGGATGTGTATTTGGCTTCTTCTTCAAATACACATGTAGATCATGATTCATGGTTGATTGACTCAGGTGCATCCTTTCACTTCACTCCCCATAGGAAGTGGTTCTGCGAGTATGAGAAATATGATGGCGGCGATGTACTCCTAGGGGATGATAGGAAGGCCAGAATCGTCGGACGTGGAAAATTCAAGCTAAAGCTGCAAGGTGGAAGGATTAGAACACTTTCTGGTGTTCTGCATATTCCTGCATTGGCCAAAAATCTGATTTCTGTAAGAAAGATGGATGATGCAGGTGTAAAAACAGTGTTCGAGAAAGATGCCTGCAAGATGGTTCGGGGAGCACTAATATTAATGCGGGGAGTTTGGACTGGAACTCTGTACAAGCTACAAGGTAGCACTATTATTGATGGGTGTAATAGTTCTATGGTTCCTGAAAATGGAGCGGAAAGCCTAGCTGTCTCTGGAGAAAAGACCATGCTATGGCATCAAAGGCTTGGACATATTGGAGAGAAGGGGCTCTCTTGACATCGCATAGAAATGGTATGGTAGAAGGTATGTCTAAAAACTCGGATTTCGATTTCTTTGAACATTGTGTATATGGGAAGCAAAATCGTGATTTTTCCTTCGGGGCTAAGAGGGCGAACAAGATATTAGAATCAGGCAATGCGGATGTGTTTGGACCCGTGTCAGTTCCATCACTAGGAAAGTCTGTGTACTATGTTTCATTCATAGATGACTTCTCAAGGAATACATGGATATATTTCTTGAGGAAGAAATCTAAAGCTTTTGAAAAATTTAAAGAATTTAAGGCTCTGGTGGAAAACTAGACAGAGAAGAAGATAAAGGCGCTAAGGACAGATAATGGTGGGGAGTTCTGCAAGAAGGAATTTGAAGAGTTATGTAAGAAGTGTGGTATAGCACAGCAGAAGACTACTCCATACACACCTCAGCAAAATGGAGTTGCAGAAAGAATGAAAAGAACACTGATGGAAAAGGCAAGAAGTGTTGTGTAACCAGCTCCAGAAATAGAAGAAAAGAGATATCAACACCTTAGAAATGAGCCACTTCGAGGGGGAAACCTCCAATACATTACATAAATGAACAATTCTTGGATGATACAAATGACAAAACCTCCTTTCTATATATAGGAGTCCATGGGGCCACAATGTAATCCTAGCCGACCTAACAATAATAATATAAGGGGACAATAATAACAATATGGGGGTTAGACTAACATAATAAGGGACTACACTATTAATATAGGGGCTTAACATGCCCCTCTCCTTTAAAAAAGTGTTGTCCTCAACGCTTGATTATTTCTTGATGCTTCTGTCTAAAATTCTCATCCTCCCATGTGGAATATTCTACAAGAAAGTTCTTCCACTTGCTGAGATAATTTGAAATTGATTGTACTTGTCGAGTTCTTGTTTCTGTGACTAATTCAAAACTTCTTTCGATGTGATATTGATATTTCAGTTGTTTCATTTGATTTTGCACCAAAGTTAGGTTATCCTTTGAGAGTTGGAGAACTTGTTGTTGATGCTCATTGTGATATTACACTACTTTATCATCCATAATATATTTTATTTGATCCTTCAAACCATCCAAATTAGCCTCCATTTTTTCTTTTAAACCATCTATGTCATCTTCGGTTGCTCTTCATAAGATTGAAATTTGTTGCACTTGGTATCGTAATTTTGATATCTGATATTGCAAGTCTTCCTCCTCATGCGTCATAGTATATATTTATGAGGGCTTAATGGGTTTGGAATTATTTTTAGGGGCCATTTTAGAATCCAATACTGATATCTATTCTACAATATTCCATTGGAATCAATTCAACTTGATTCTTCAAACAAGACTTATGCAATTCGGAAAAAACAATACACACCTTTTCCTTTCTTTTGAGGAGATCGATATTGAAATTGGATTATCTCTGTGATTGCGGCTCTTAAATATTTGAAATTCAGTACTGAAGTAGCCCTCTGAATTATCTTTTGAATGCCACAGGTCTGACCTGATTTCGATTCTCCAAGACAAAGTTGTGTCCAATCTTCCACAATGACCTAATTCTGGACTGGTTTAGTAGAGCGAAATTGTACGACTTTCAACATGTCACTGTTTCGTCCTTCGCCAATGAAATTGATAGCCAAGAAACTAAAGTTTGTGTACTTGCAACAACTTTTTACGGCACTCCAATCTGATGCTCAGAGAGAGAGTTATTGAAATTTTCCCATGATCACCTATTTGAGATGAAATTCGGGAGCCTGAAAAAGCACTACCTTCCACAAATCATATCTCCAAAAATATTGCGAACCAAGCTCTAAATTTTTTTGACAAATTTCTTCAGGATTTCAGCTTTGCACCATACGAATTTCAGATTCTGACCCTTCGTAGAAAAAACGCTATAGCGAAACTTCCACGATGACCTGTTTAGGAGCCTGAAAAAAGACTTAACTTCCACAGATCATATCTCCGAAAATATTGTGAAACAAGCTTTGAAATTTTTAGAAAATATTCCTTAGGATTTCGGATTCGCACCCTAAAACTTTCAGCTTCTGAAAATTCATAGAAAAAAATTTATAGCGAAAATACCACGATGACCTGTTTGGAGCAGCAAAACCCTAGAATCCAAATCTCTGATACCAAATGTTGTGTAACCAGCTCCAGAAATAGAAGAAAAGAGATATCAACGCCTTATAAATGAGCCACTTCGAGGGGGAAACCTCCAATACATTACATAAATGAACAATTCTTGGATGATACAAATGACAAAACCTCATTTCTATATATAGGAGTCCATGGGGCCACAATGTAATCCTAGTGAGCCACAATGTACTCCTAGCCGACCTAACAATAATAATGTAAGGGCACAATAATAACAATATGGGGGTTAGACTAACATAATAAGGGACTACACTATTAATATAGGGGCTTAACAAGAAGCATGCTCAGTGGTACCGGGTTAGGACAATAATTCTGGGCAGAGGCAGTGGAGACTGCATGCTATCTGGTTAACAGATCACCTTCATCAGTGTTGGAGGATAAGACTCCACATGAGATATGGACTGGTAAGAAACCCTCTCTTTCACATCTAAGGGTATTTGGATGTGATGCATATGTACATGTTCCAAAGGAGAAAAGGACCAAGTTGGATAATAAATCTGAAAGGTGCATCTTTAATGGGTATAAGGATGGTTTAAAGGGTTACAAGCTTTGGAACCCAGAAACAAGGAAGGTTGTGTACAGCCGAGATGTGGTGTTTAGAGAAGTGAAAGATGTTGTTAAACATGAAGTCCTACCAAAGGAACCTGAGAAGATAGAGTTTAAGCTAAAGGAGGATGAATCAGACTCTACAATAGAAGAAGACTCAGAAGATGAAGAGCCACAAACTCCAGCTTTGAGAAGATCAGTTCGGGAAAGAAGGCAACCAGAAAGGTATAGTCCATATGCTTTCTGTTCAGGTTTTGCCTTAACTATAACTGATGATGAACCCAGAACTGTCAGGGAGGCAGTAGATTCAGAGGATGGAAAACTCTGGAAGGAGGCCATGGTTGATGAAATGGCATCCTTGCACAAAAACGATGCATGGGATCTGGTGGAGTTGCCGGCTGGAAGGAAGCCCATTAGGAGAAAATGGGTGTTTAAGAAGAAGATGAATGTAGAAGGCAAGGTGGAGAAATACAAAGCTCGGTTGGTAGCGAAAGGTTATTCCCAGGTGCCGGGAATTGATTTTGGTGATATTTTTTCTCCTGTTGCCAAAATTACTTCTATTAGATTACTTTTATCTGTTGCTGCTGCATTTGATTTTGAGATAGAACAGATGGATGTGAAGACAACATTTCTTCACGGGGATCTAGAAGAGGAGATCTACATGAAGCAACCTGAAGGCTTTATGGTGAAGGGTAAGAAAGAACTAGTATACAGGTTGAAGAAGTCTCTGTATGGGTTAAAACAGTCACCAAGGATGTGGTATCAGAAATTTGATACCTATATACGGGGACTTGGCTTCACCAGAAGCAAGGAGGATCACTATGTTTATTTTAAATTAATTGGTGGCCGTGTTATTTATTTGGTCTTGTATGTGGATGATATGTTGTTGATTGGAAATGACAAAGAAATTATCCAAGATTTGAAGACCCAACTGTTCTCCAAATTCGACATGAAGGATCTTGATGCTGCAAACTATATTTTGGCATGGAAATTAAGAGAGATTGGGCAAAGAGGAAGCACTGGTTAAACCAGAGGAATTATTTCGAGACTATATTGCAGAGGTTCAATATGCAGGATAGTAAACCGTTGAATGTTCTGATTCCTATAGGAACGAAGATGTCTGCTGAATAGTGTCCCAAGACAGAAGAAGAAGAGGAGGATATATCCCATGTTCCATATGCAAGTGAAGTGGGTAGCCTAATGTATGCAATGGTCTGTACTAGACCAGACATTGCACATGCAGTGGGAGTATTGAGAAGGTTTATGTAAAACTCAGGGAAGGAGCATTGGACAGTAGTGAAGTAGGTTTTTAGATATTTGCGTGGCACTAGTGATTATGGCTTGTGTTACCAGGGAAGACCAGGATTGGAAAAAATGTTGGACATTCGTGGTTTTGTTGATGTAGACTGGGCTGGAGATCTGGGCCAAAGAAGATCTACAAGTGGGTATCTGTTTACTATTTGGAGGCGCGGTCGGTTGGATGAGTAAAAGTTGGATGAGTAAAGGCAGTATGTAGTGGCACTTTCAACTACAAGGCGAGAATACATAGCAGCCACTCATGCAAATGAAGCAGTTTGGTTACGGTGTGTTCAGTAGGTTTGGTACGACAGCTATAAGGAAAGAGTGTGATAGCCAAAGTGCAATTTTCTTGGCTAAGAACCTTGCTTATCATTCAAAGACAAAGAACATTGATGTTCAATATCACTTTGTGAGAGATATGGTTGAGGCTAAAAGGGTGTTTTTGGTAAAGGTGGACACCTTGAAGAATGTTGCAGATGCATTGACGAAGTCTATGAGCACTCAGAAGCTCTCTCGGTGTAGAGAAACAATGGGTGTTGCAAAATTGGGCTAATGACTAAGCTCTCCTGTGGCCCACTGTGGAAAGAAAACAACAATTGGGAGAATGTTGGGTATGTGTTATATTCCTTCCATTAGCCCCGTGTTGTACGTTGCTTAGGTGTAGGGGGGGCCAAAAAAATTTGGTGTGTGGGACCTCATATGCGGACCCACCCATGTTTTGTGCATGAGTTTACACATTTTTTTGGGGTACGATGGTTTTTCGACCCCTCGTATTTTGTAGATCCAGTCAAGGGAACTACGGTTATGTTCTAATCCATGGTTAATGGATTTGGGTTTATGTATGCTTCGGCATGTATATACATGTGTTGTAACACTAAAAGGAATATAATGAAAAATCAAGCTGGTCGTCCCGATTTGGGATCCAGGGGAAATAATATATTCGTGTGTAGAAAATTTCTGTTCAGGGTTATAACCTACAATCATCCCTTCTAAATAAGGCTTAAGAAGACATTCAGCCTCAAAATCAACCTTCACAAGAGAGAGAGAACTATTTTACTTCTATCCAAAGAAAGAGGAAAATGCCTCCTCTTTTAACTGAAGAGGAAATAAATCAAATGCTAAAGACGCCGCCAACTTCTAAGCCTTTATGTGAACAAGACATTTCTGTTCATTCTCCTACCAATCCCATCTACCATAAATCAAAAAGTGAACTTGTAGATCAATTCAAAGAAGAACAAATTGATAATCCAATATGTTTGATTGGTGATGTTATTTATTTTGATGATTCTCAAAAGTTTGATCAATCTAATGATGATGTTCTCCAAACATAAACTAACCTTGTAGAGCAATCAACAGTTGATTTATGGGATGAATTTCGCTATCATCAGCTTGAAAAATGTAAGCAGCCAATACAGGTCACCTATGACACTGATGAGGAAAGCCTTGAAAGTTTAGAAGTAAGTGAGGAGTCTCTGACTCTTTTCTCTACTTCACTTTATTCCTTCAAAAATATTTTTCATGTGATTGGAAATCAACAGTGTTTCAATTTTGATGATGAGGTTGGGAAAAATAATGAGTTTCTTGAACCAGTTATTAATGAAAAGCCTTTTCCTGAAAGGGATGAGGAAATCATTTGGGACACAGAATCCTCATCAGCTTCAGAATTGTAGCCACCAAGTCCCATTGAATTTCAAATTGCAAATGAAGACTTGGAAAATGATAGTCACATAAGAGTTGTTGAATTGCCTTCATAAGAAGACTTACTGCCAAGGAGTGCTCCTAATCATCAACATGATGGCCTCCTCACAAAATTCAACCCATTCATTCAGAATACATCAGGTTTGCTAGAGTATAACATTGCAATATATGATGAGTCTACCAGTTCATATGATCATGAGGAAGAGGTGGAGTTTCTTTCCCAAAAGAGTCCCAAGCATAGCCAAGTGGAAGAAGGAGTAGTCCTGAATGAAGCTTATGTCTCAAATCCTCTAGATCAGGTATTATTCCAAGATCCATTTGTTGTTTTCCTTGAGAAATCTAAAGAAGGAGTGTGTTCTGCCAAGAACAGTCTATTGCAAAGTGTGAGAAAAATTTTAGGTACTACTGTTTGAAAACAAGTGAGGTGGAAATGGCCTTTTGATTTCTTCAGCACTCACTCTCAAAGAGCTGAAACAAGATCAATCATGGAATCATCTACTTGATTAGTTATATTGGAAAAGGGATTTCACCAAATGAATGTATATCATGTAAAGGTTAGATTAGGATAGACAGGAATGCAAAATAAGCTCAGCCTTGTGAGCATATTTTTAGTTCTAGATTGTTTGGAAAGAATAAAAAAAACGCAAAAACAGAGAAAGGTATAAAAAGAGGGCAGATTTGAAAAGAGGTAAAGCCCCATACCCAAAAAATAGAACTACTGAAAGTGTGCAAGCTTAAATGCCACTACTGGTTCATAAAGAAGTCTTGTTCAGTCATCTAGCCTAATCATGGCTAAACATGTTTTCAATTTATTGTTGATAAGTTAGTAAAAGATAGTTGGTCAAATCATTCAAACTTGACTTGTCAAAAGATAGATTAGGAAGAAAAATATTGGTTCCACATGCTTAAAACTGAACCAAAGAGAAAATATAGGGATGCTTGACAAATTCTAAATCATATCCCTCATGTTTTCTAGTTTTTCATTGTACCAAAATAACATTTGTGTGCAGCTTTTTCTTATGCCACAAACCCATGGCAAATCATATTGCCTAATCCTAGTTTAATCATGTTTTGAATTTCATGTCAGTAGAATAGAGAATAAAAATTTTCAAACAGCTTAATCTTGGAAAATGATTAGACTAGGTAGAGAATAATAGAGTACATTAGCCTAATATGGACCCTTGGAAATAATAAGGGTAGAAGTAGATAGATTGTTTTGCTTTCAGAAGAACAAAATGTCAAGGATTTTCTAATTCAAATGAACCCAAAGAAGATAAAATGTTAGGAAAGTATGATGGGTAGGTATAGATGAGTTTGAAGAAAACATGTCTTTTCAGATTATGAGATCATAGCTTCAAAAATACATCAGCAAATGAAGAAAGAAAATCTGCAAAGTACAAGTAAGGCACTGGTCCTCAAAAGCTAAAGATCTAAATGTTCTCGACACCTCCTGAAAAGGAGTTTCCCTCCCCAAGTGGAGCCACTGCTAGTCATCAGTAATTTTTTCATGTTTTAGATGACTAAATTATTTCCCTAGATTTCTAGAAACAAATTTCATGAACATTGTGAGTTCTAGAAATCTCACTACCTTCATTATCCTTAGATAAAAAATTTCACTATTCTACCAGTTTTCCATCCCATGGTCACCCTGCCACTCTTGGAGAACTCATTATGGGCTTGTGACACTCATCTAAATCATGTTTTACCACCTATAGCCTCATTACTCTATTTTTTCTCTTTCCCATCCCAACACTTTCCACCTAGGGTTTCCTATAGCCAACTCATTCCCATCACATAGGGCCAGTTTTGCTTCAAACCATGTTTCTGACCAAAAAGAGATAAATTTGACAAAAGTGAGAGATTTTTTTGTCCATAACAAGTCCAATAAGAAAAACCTCCTTCATTTTTTACATAGGTATCATGGTTTGGGAGAAATGTCAAAACTACAGGTGTCACGGGAGAATTGATGCACTTCTGGAGTGACCTTGGGAAAATCCGGTTTTCTGAAAGCTGGAGTGTCCAAATGACTTTTTGATGGGTTAAACGACACCTATACTGGAATAGTGTTTCAATGAGCTATCATGAGCTCAATTTGGAGTTAAGGAAGGCCTCCAAAAGTTGTCTGCAACAACACTCTGCATTTCTGCACCATAATTCAGGACTTTTTTACCAGTCTTGGGAAAATAAACTTTTGACCAGGAAAATCAACTCCAACCAGGAAAAACATGGCATATTTGGAAAGAAGACAAGTCATGATTTCCAACGAGCTATAACAAGCCCACATCCAACTTTGGGAAGGTCATCAAAACCTACCTGCAAGTTGACCCTTTTTGGGCATTGTGCAAACAAGTGGCGCTGCGCAAAATCCATGGGTAGGACTACCCGGCACTGCGTAAATGCCTGGGCAAGACTACTCGGCACTACGCAAATCCTTGGAAGGTGAAAATTTTCAAAATCTCCCTTCCTAATGCCTAAACTTATCATCTGAGGCACCTCCAAGGTTGAAGAGAGTTTAAAAAGTTGGTAAGTGTTATGTTCTCTTGATCCCTAAGCAAAATTGCAAATTCATTTTGGTTTTAGTTGTTGAGCTAAGAACCCTAGGGGGTAAAACCCTAGGTCATGTACACAAAGGGACCTTGTTCTTATAATCCTTCTTGTACCAATTTGATGGCATGGGTGGGTAATGGATTTTAAGCAGTTACCATACTCTCATGATAAAACCTCCTTAAGCTACAAAGCCACTTAAACCCTAAGAGCCCTAGCCTCCACACCTCTCATTCTCCAAAGTTGACTCCATCATCAGCTTGACCTTGTTTCATCAAGCCCTATTTTGAAAACCAACATCTCCTATCAACATGTCAAGAGCTAACAACAACAGTGGTGGTGATAAAGGTCAAAAGCCTTTGAGACCAAACATAAAGGAGGAAATGATGGTGAAGAAGATGAAAGTGAGCACAGTGGTGAAGACAAAGATAGTGATAAATCAGAGGGAGGCAGTGATGATAGTGATGCAAATGATTTAGCCCAAAGTGAAAAAATGGTTGATGCAGATGAACAAAGTGAGGACCAAGAAGATGTTGAGGAAGATAAAGAGGGTGCTAAAGGTCAAAAGGGCAGTAATCAAACAGAGCGTGTAATCACTAAAGAAGATCATGGTAAAGGTAAGGGAGATGATGACAACACCAAAGGTCATAGCCATGATGAAGACACCACCAAAACCTCCATCACTCCTCTTACTTGCACATATCAAAGAGGGTCAAGGCAAGTGTTTGCTGCCTCCAAAAGGCAAGGGACCTTGTCATCTACATCAGCTCAAATACTTGACAATGACAAGGAAAATATGGGCAAAGGTAAGAAAGGCAAGAAAGGCAAGAAAACTACACAAAATCCCAAATGCATTGACCTAGACAGTGATAATGAAGATAAAGAGATGACCACTAGGTTGCTACTTCAAACCAAAGATGCACAATCAAAGAGCTAGAGAGGGAATTTGGCATGGCATAATACACCATTCAACATTACAAAAGTGAGCATAAGGTTTTCAAGAAGATCAAGAGAGGCCTTTCTCTCCAAAAGAAAATGACCAAGCATTACACAAAGAAGAGCAGGCTTACTTGTGCCAAACTCAAGGAGGCCCTCCTTGAGGTAAAAAACCTAAAAGAGGAAAATGATCATAACAACCTTGGAATTTTGGCTGAGGCTTCTCAGCAGTTGTCTAAAAACATCTAAGGAATTTGGAGAAAATTTTGTTTTTTTGAGAATTTTTGGCCTATTTTGCGCAGTGCCACTGGTGCTTCGCAAAACTCTAGAGAATATCCAGGAGGAAAGCTTGACATTTTTGGGTTTTTCCTAGCCTGCACATCATCCACACCAAATTTTAGAAGATTTGGTGCAGTTTTGACCCCTCAAAAGGTGAAAAAACACCTCAAAAATCACCTTTCCGCCTCTGTTTTAGGCCTGGCGCTGCGCAAATGATAGTCTAAGGGTTTTTGCATTTTTTACTACGTTATAAGAGCTGGATCAAAAAACCACAAGCATTTTTGGAAACTAGACTCTTCAGGCTTTCCAATGAGCTATCACGGGGCCAAATCCGACATCGGGAAGTGGTCCAAAACTTGGTTGTAAAACAACCTATTTTCTACAAAAGTGGCGTTGCGCAAATGTACCGTCTTTTGCCAAAAAGTCAACAAAACACACAAATTAATGACAAAATGGTTTTTAAATATTTTCTTCGGCAAATCACTCCAGATTTGATTGAGAAGTTGTATTATGTTATTTTTCATTTATTAGCTTAGATATTATGTGTCTTGGGCCTTGCATGGTCATTAAGCACATAAATGACATTTATGACAGAATTAGGGTTTCTGGAAGCCTCTTATGGTTTCCACTTCCTCACTTGATCCATAAATAGAGAATGAGGCTCTTATTTATTTGGTTGGATTTTGATGACTAATTCTAAAGTAATACATAGTCCCTTAGAACTTGAAAAGAACTTGATGTCTTGGAGTTTATGAATGCCCTAGTTTGTTTGTTGATGGAGGAGGACTGGTTGCAGGATCCATGAGTCTAGTTTATGGTGAAGTGTTTCTTTTTTTTTATGTTTTCTAGTTTATCATTGTGTTTCCATCTTTCTATGTTTCAGTAGGACAAAGAATTTAGACTAAGAAATGTTTTCTAATGGCACCTTAGGTCTGTTTGTTCTTCACTGCCTTAATGTTTTCTTCTGCTAGGACATGTTAGAGAATCCTTCTTTGTTCTTGAAGGATATCCTAAGCTTGTTTATTTCTTGAATGGTTTAAAACAGATGGTATCCAGCATTATTTATGGCTATCCCTACTTCTTGTTGCCACTAAGAACACTATTCTTGAAGTCATCTATTTAAAGCATCATTACTTAGGTTTGTCAAAGAAGTTTGTTTCAATCCTCCTCTTTGCATTTACTTAACTAATTTTTTTAAAGGACCTTCATAGCTATAATCTTGGATGTTTCGGGTTTCTCTCCTTCTCTGATTATAGTTATTTGTGCATCTTAAATGTTTTTTGTCTTTAATGATGAAATCACTGAAAGTTAAATAATTTTCTTGCCTTTTTGTATTTCATTTGAATGTTTGTCTTGGATAATTATCTGCTTTAAGTCTGAATCAAAGAGTTTAGGGTTTGCTCTAACTTTGATTTTATCTCTATGCTTATGATTCTTCCAAATCCCTTTTTTTAAGTATATGATATAGAATTCTATACTTCTCTTTGTCAAACTTTGTTTCTCAAAATTAATGTCCATCTCATGATCCTTCAAATCCCAAAGATCCACCAACCAAGCTAGATTTTCCCTACAATACTCCCTAATCCATTAATGAACCTATCATGACCTTGTTACAATCCATTGCCCAATGACTTGAAGTTTTCCTTGTTTCTATCTAGTCTATCTAAGCATCATACCCAACCAAAAAACAATCAACAAACCCAATATTTCATAACTAGCCTAAATTCAACCCTAATCAGCAAACAAGTTCACATCTTTGCAACTAATAAAGAGATCCCTCTCTGAATCTAGGAAGGCTAGGTCCTTGGATTCCAAAGCTTGGTTTGATGTTACCCCTGTCCATTTTTATCTCAATCAATCTAGCAAATTACAAGGAGCTAACAGATCTCATGGATGATGACAGATAGAGGATAGTGGCTGAAGGTTCCATCATCTCAACATCGGGGGGAGGTATTAGAATCGGTGCAGAAATTTCCTCCAATTTGGAATGAGCCAAACGCACGAGTAGAGGAGTATAGGATCCACTACGTTTGGCATCAATTCGACAGGCAACCTCAAGGGTGTCGTAGAAATCGTCGAGATGGGGACAGAGGTGAGAATAATGGCCATAAATATCACACAAAGCACAAGGGTGATTCATGCACAACGGTTTGATTTTCTTAGCTGAATAAGGTAAGGTAACATGGACCTCCAGGATATCAAATTCAAGGAATGTCTCGTTGACCATAGGTTTGAGAAGAGGAAGTTGAGGATAATTTTGGGTAGCATGCCCAAAAACATCACATAAAGCGCACGGAGGTGACCGATTTGGAGGCTTAGGAGGAGCAAGAGTTGTTTGGGCGTCCTTTTCCTTAAGTTCCTTCTTTTTGTCTTTTCCCCCCTCACTGAATGCTTTCGCAACAGGAGTAGATTCATGTTGAGGTGGTTAACGCACTGAAGCAAAGGGAGGGGTCATAGCGATCGGTTGGGCCGAGGTCAAAGTGGGATAAGGTTTGAGCTGACCAGGAGGGTATTGGCTAGTAGATCAAAGTACCAGATTGGGATCCCCAGGGTAAAATTAGAAATGCTCAACGTGGCCATAACAGGCTTAAAAAACACTCTAGAGGGGGGAGCTAGAAATGGTATCTGACCGAAGGGGGAATGGCCTGGTGGAATGGCTCCAAAGTGATTAACGCTAGGGGTAAATGTTCTTGGTTGAAAATGAGTAGAAGAGACACCAGCAGAGGAATAAGGTGCTGAAGGTTGCATCAAGTGACTACCAGTAGGTCGTGGAGGCGTGGGCTGATGGCTAGTCGAACAAAACCACTTATGGCTAGTCCGAGACAATTGAATCATGCAAACATTCGATGAGCTGGGGTATGCAAGAATTGGGGGGGGGTAGGGAAAGCACCAAGTAAGGTTGAATATTTATAGACTCCAGATGACACACTGGTGAGAGGTGCGACTATTTTCTTATCGACCACTGAAGATATGATAGACTCGGGGAGGAATGGGACTTCGGCTCGTAATATGTAAACTGATAAATGGTAATGATCTTTCCATTATGTGGAAATCAAATCTTACATTGAATCACATATGCAACAACATACATCGCATAAGTGTAGCTATGACCCAAGAGTATGTCGTAATCTAAGGGGGCATCAATGACTTCAATGTCAACACAGAAAATCTTTCTCGCAAGAGTGACAGGAAAATTGCGGTACCTGCCAAGGGGCTGAGAAGGATGACCGTCCCAAGCATGTAAAGTGATACGGTAGATGGGACTAATTCAAGTGATCCAAATTTATTCAAAATAAATGTGGACATCACTCAGGTGGATGCGCTGTCATCAATGATACATCGTGAGACATTGGCATTACGAATCTTGAATGGTATTTGGAAAGAAATAGACGAAGGTAAGGGGGGATGTTCTGACTTGTCAACATCAAAGATGATAAAACATTCATTTGAAGGATCCACATCACCCAGAGTAGATAATAGAGCTTTACGTTGAGAAGGGCACGACTGGAGGACTTCCAGCATTGACATGTCAGCAGGAGATTGTGCCAAGTCATCAACTATGTTGTAAGTGTGCGCAGCTTTGGCAGAAGCAACATGCAGGCATAATGGCCTTTTGGGGATCTTGGAAATGACCTTTCCCCAAGGCTGAGGGATCTGTAAGGGAGCATTGGGTGTCGAAATAGACTCTGTGGAAACTTTGGTTTGGGAATCGGTTGCAGATGAAGTAGGTGGCTTGCCATATTGGTGTGAACGAGTCTGAAGGTTAACATCATCGGTATCTAATTATTCAGAATTCATCATGATAATCTGGTATTCAAGGGTACCATATTGTGAAGATTGAGGGGCGAGCTGACCTTGAGGGGGTTGAGTAGCCACATATCCTTACCTAGGGAAAGGATCAGTGAAAACAACAAGTTGAACTGGCATAGTATTTGGAGGAACCGAAGCAGTGGTTTACTGTCCTCTAGATGATTCTTATGCTTTCCACAACTGGTGCATCTAGAATAAAAGGGGACAATAGTGAGTATAATGGCCATGGAAGCCACAACAAGAACAAGTCTTGTTCGTATGAAGAGGCTTGTTCTGCTTGGGTTGATCACCCTATTGTTGGTTGTTAGTGTTTGGTTAGTTACCTTTGCGCCCTTGATTACCTTGTGCTGGTTGGTTTTGGTTGCCTTTCTTCTTTTTCTTGGAATTTAGAGGATCAGTCGCACTCTACAGCACATACACCTGACTCTGAGGGGGAGGTGGCTGATGCGGTGGAGGTTGAGAAGGCATGGGAGGCTAAGGTGCAAATGACGGAGGATCTCGAGCATCAGGCTGTGGATAAGGATAGAAAGGAGGTTGAGCAACATTGGGGTAAATGGGTTGAGCAACAGTTGGCCTTGGCATTGGTTGATGCGATGGGGAAAATTCATAAGGTGTGCTTTGTCCTAGATAGATGTTTCCAAGAGGGGAAAAAGTGATGGAGGAGTTGGCCCCTCCCTGAGGGAAACCATAACCCATGGGAGGATGAGTATACAATTTTGAAAGAGATCCAACGATACCATTAGTGGTATGAGATGCCCACAATGCATTGGCACTACCAGGTCAGGAAGATCCAATAAAAAGGTATAAACATAACCAAACTGGGCATAGATCAAGTCATATTTCAACGCAACTTGGAGAGATTCTTCCTCGGTCCGAGGATAGTGAGATGCGACATCTTTACCAATACAAGGAAAAATTGATCTGAGAAACCAATCCATACAGAAATGTTCGTCAAATGTAGGAGCTCGACAGAAGCTCTTCCTTCTACGCCATTCTTGGACATGGTAAGAAAGGTAGGTGGCAGAAGTTTGACTAAATTCAGTCAATAATTCGGTACCAATATCATATCAGAGAGGTAGCTCGAAGTAGGACATAAAATATTTAGCAAGAGTCTCAAAAGTGGAATGAGAGGCAGCGGCCTGGATGACATACCACTTTGCAACATCTCCACTGAGGGTACGTTTGAATAACCGAAGACGGATGGAGTCATCAATGATAGAATTGGACGAACACCACATGTGAAAGGAGCGGATGTGATTGGAAGGGTCCTCTCGAGTGTTTCCTTTAAAATTAGGGATGTCTAAAGGAAGCTTAGTTGGCATAACAAGCCAACCTAGATTGTGGAGTATAGGGTCGTTAATCAACTGGCTGAAATCAGGAAGGCTTAAACCTGCCATAAAAGGTAGAAAAGGAGTAGCCGGAACGGATCCGGTAGTGGCTCTGCTAGAGGCAGCTCTAGCATTAGGGTCGGGGCTACCACCAGCTTGTGGACCAGGACCTGCATTAGTGCCTAACATGGTGATAGAATGAAGTGGAGGGCAACCGGGATCGAAATTAGAGGAAGGACACGATGAACCAGGATTAGAGTCGGTATGGGGACTCGACGAAGGGCGAACTCGGAACTTACGCGGTGGAGTAAGTCTTCCTAATGGAAACTGAGGATGAAGGCCTAAGAGTCTCTGGGATAAACACCTTGGGGGCATAATGATCGCAAGACACAAGTAACCCAATAATGAAGAATGATAAAGAAAAGCTTAGAGGGGCAGATAAATTAATTATGATGTTTATGTCTTGGCTTAGCAGTGTAAACCAAGCGTTCTTTGATTTAGGTGTGTATGTGTGCAATTAGTTTGTTAATTTTAATTAAGCCCAGACGGTTGTATAAATAAAAAATAAAATATGTTGAATAATTGTAAATAAAACCGAAATGACAATAAAATAAACAATTATAGATGCATAAATTCAACCCAAAAGAAGGCTTCCCAAGAAACTATTATAAGAGGTGGGAAAAATTGAATCAAAACACACAAAAATTCCAAAAGATCTAAGGTCTAAGGGACAGGGATCTAATGACTCAGATCTACTGGAAAGAGGTTCAGAAAAAACAAGAAACCAGAGGGGAAACTACTGCAAAATGAGAGGCGACAGGTTAAAACCCTAAGGGAAACAAAGGGGACCCTAAGGAAAAGAGAAAACAAGACTCAAGAGGGAGTTTTGGATGGATTAATAACCAATCTAAAAGGATCTGAAAGAAGGATAGATCAAACCCTAAATAATAGTTGAAAGCGCTACAAAATCTCATACTACCTACTCAGTTAAAATCCTCCTAAAAAGGTGGAAGCATACTGAAACTCTAAGGGGCTTGGTCCTACTTCAAAGAGACAAATTGATCATATCCATGCCTAATATGAGCTAATACAGAGGTCAAATAACCTTGAACAGTGCTTGCAGAAAACCCTGGCAGTAATAGAAAAAATCCCGCAAAAAGTTGCAGCTCGCAGGTACTGACTTGTTGGTTGCTGAAATCGCAGTTTCTGGCCCCACAGGTGCGACCAGAGCTTGAACTCACAGGTTCTGGGCTGAAAAGTGTGAGCTGCAGTTCCAGGATTATCGGGTGGTAAGTTACAAAATAAATTATCGTCTCTGGCGTGACTAATACCTGTTACCTTCAGAAACCACCCAAAAACACTCGGTAGTTAGAATTTTTACTGTTTTAGGGCATGAAAGGTAAAAAAAAACATAAAGTGACTAAAAATAGCTGAAGAAAAACCCTAGGTGCTGAAGCAGTTGGTCATGTAGGAATCTAAATAAAATCCTATGGAGTCGCCAATTGTTAGTATGAATTCTTAACGCAAGTGTACGAAAAGATATCACTTTCGCTACACATGAAAAGCAACCCTACCAACAAATATGGTTGCTTAACTTCCTTATATCTACAATAGATAGTCAAGAAAATGCAACAAAAACCCATATCTATGCAGTAAAAATAGCTAAAAAGTAAAAATAAGTAAGATTTCCTCCAAATATCCAATGGACAAGACAAGATATATAAAGAATTTTATATTTATTAACACCTGGGAAGGGAATAAAGAATGATGTTACCAATCCCCCTCAATGGGATGGGTTCTTGGCTGTCCTCAAAGCTTCATATCCAAAATTTTCTCACTCTCAATGGTGTAGAAAACCCAAGACGTGTTGAACCCTATGGGAGCTCAAGAAGTAAGAAAATAATAAAAACGATCAAAGTATGACAATGACAAAGGATCAAAGTCTGACCATGATAAAAGGATAAAAGGTAGATAATGAATGGAAAACCCTCCTAGTTATAACAAAATATTGAGTTAACCTTGATAATGGTGCATAACAAAATATTATTAACCAAGATCTAGATCTAACTTCTTGGAATATTTTATTATATTTTGTTGGAGGGAAAAAGAATTTAAATTGGTTAAATCCCTTTATTTAGAAACAATAAAAAAATAAATGATTTATTTATTATTTGAAGAATGGGGTTAAGGATTAATTAAACAAATAATGACTTATTTTATTATTTCTAAATGATTTAGTCAAATTTAACAAGGAATATTAATTAAATAAAGAAATTAATTAATTATTCCTAGAAAATAATAAGATAAATAATTATTTATCTAATTATTTATCATTAATTGGGTTAAATATGACCATGAATATTATTTAAACAATGGTTTAATTAATTATTCCTAGAGGAAAATCAAATAAATGAGGGTTTATTTAATTATTCCTCATGGGGTTTCCTATTTGAACCAAAAATAACTTAATAAACTATGGTTTATTAAATTATTTCTTATAGTGAAAGCAATTTTACTATGGTAAAATTGGTCTTACATGTTGTAATTTGGTCCATCTAAATGAAAATGGACAGATGACCAAAAATTGGTGTAACAACCCGACTCCCATCAATATGGCAGTTGTTACACCATATGTGCGTTCACGCAAGTCCCACTGGTTGGATGTCCCTCAACTTCTTTTTCAGATAAAAAATTTGATGTTGCATTCCAATGAGAGTGGGGTCATGAGAAATCATTCCTCCTTATTGTTCGTGTGTGTATCCTATCATGGCCTCAATTCAAGCTTCTTTCTCCAATGTGTTTTGCAGAATATTAGGCTTTTGCTAAGTTAGCGACGTGCAGGTGAGTAGAAACAAATATTTGATGAACCAATCCTGCTGATGATTGGGATAATTTGGGTAACTCATCTTTCCAATAGCATCCTTAAACCTTTGCATCATCTCCCAAAGAAATTTCTCCTTCTCATTTCTTGATTTCCTATAGATCAGATAACCCTTGTGGTTAGTCTGCAGAATTTTAAAATCTTGAAGAAACTCCCGTCAAACTTCATCTATTGTCGAATTTTGCTACAATGTGAACCACTTAGTGAACCATCTCAACACTATTTCTTGGAGAGTGGTCTAGAGTTCAATTATTTTCGTGGAATCTAGGGTTTGGTGAGCCCTCCATTTATCCTCACACAGGTACCAATGTTGTTCAACATCCTCATTCACCCTCCCGGAGAAATGAGGATATCTGGTAAAGGATCCTGCCATGTTACCAACCATACATCTATGAACCAGTGAGACAAGTATGAATCCTTGGGAACTGTAATATTCCAAATTTTCCATCAGCTAATTAGAATATTAGAGTTCTTACTTTTCTTATTTAGTTAAGTAAATAAAATGGTGGAGGGGCCCATAAACCTAGCCAATGAATAAAATCCACTTATGTAGTGTGAATGTGGGTTAGTTGAGTAGTGGAGTAGCATTATGGATTAGTGGAGCAACATAATAATGAAGAAAGAGTGGAGGTCATAGAGAATTAATGAGGAATATGATGGAGATAGTGGAGGAATAAATACAAGATGATGGAGATAGTGGAGAATCAATTGCAGAGATGATGGAGGAAGTGGTGCATTAAATGCACACATGATGGAGGAAGTGGAGATTAATTGCAGCAGTGATGGAGATCATGGAGGAAAACGCAGTCTTTATGGAGGCTAGTGGCCACATGTGCAGCATATTTATGAGGTGGGCGAAGGCTAGGGAAGGCTCACAACCATAAAATGAAGATGAGGGCAGCAAAGGAATGGAGTATGTATTTTTATTGTTGAGTGTCGTAAGACATTTCTTTGCATGCTTCAGTTGTTTAGCTAAGTCTGTTGTGTTGTTTAGCACTGGGTTTTCCCAAGCGGGAATCACACCCTTACCCACGGGGGACTTCGAGTGCCTACTCTGGGAAGGTTTTATTGGGCAGCATTCATCATCTGGAAAATAGTGCCAATTTAGCCACTCTCATCTACACTTCTAACTACAGGAATTATGCATTCCTGAACTTGGGTTTGAGAGTTGGAAGGTTGTTCTCAGTACTTAAGCTAAGAAACCTATGGAGGGATTAGCCCTTCACACTTTGGATCCATTGCAGTCTTCTAGGAGTTTCGTTTTCATATCTGGCATCAGGCCATCCATATATTTTCCTATGCAACAACATTTACTATAGGAATTGCATAATTCAGCAGTGAGGGTTTGAGGAGAAGAGGAAGTTCCAAGTAACTCAGCTTGGAACACTATGAGGTATTAATCCTTCATTCCGGAGATCAATTCAGCAGCCTGGGATCAACATTGTATTATTTATTAGCAGGCTACAACTTCAACCCTCCTAGACAACGTAGTATTTCCCGATAGTTGTGTATTCAACAATGGCATATTCAATGGAGGAGCTAGATCTAAAGTTTTGAGCTTGGGAATCAGGAGAAGGGACCAACCCTTCAGTTAGTGAGCTGAGTGAGTAATATTGTAGCAGTTAGATCATTATTTCAGCCCCAGATCAGTAGTTTTCTCAAGGGAGTGTGTAACTCAGCCAACAGGGGTGCAGTGTACAACCCAAAAAGGGCCGAAATTCCAAACTCAAAATCTGGCCAAACCATTTCTGATTTTTTATGGGTTTTTTGAGTGGAATACATGGTTGAAATATTGGATCTTTCTGAGTGCTCAAGTAGCCTCTTGAACATATATCATATTCCCAACAAGAATAGTTTCCAGCAGCAGCAGTTCATACTTTCCAGTGCTAAGTTTCATTAGTGTATTTCAACCATATTGTGGCTTAAGTGAATTCCCTTTGGAGTACTGTGTACTTACATTGTTGTTGATACATAATGATATGGCTTAGCTATTTCTACTCATATGTATGGTGTCTTAATGTATTCCAACATTTTTCCAATTCTACATGTTTTATTCTGATTTTACCACAGTTGGAATTATGCATATGTTCTATATTTCTATCTTTTCCATTTTGGGATATTACAGTGGTATCATAGCATGATATTTGGCTCAGCTTGTGGGCATTTCATGACATCAGAGGAATAAGAATAAGAAGCAGAAAAATAAAAAGTCTACAATGGTAGAAGGATTAAGTTTTGCCACACTTCTCTTCAAATCTATGTAGGATCTCACCATGGAGATCAAAGAAATGAGAAGGTAAAGGCAAAAGGAAACCTCAATAGGGTTTCAGAATGGAGAAGGTATGAGCACTTCCTATCAATAGTATAAGTAACCAATGGCATAGAAAGTTCCATAACGCCCTACTATGCCCACTTTCCTTGCAGAAGGAAATGACTGGCATGGAGATGGAGGATATTTGGAGCATGAGACTCTTAGTTATTATATTGCAAAGTACAAATATCAATCTAGAGCATTCAAAGAGAATCTGAATTTCCATCAGCTTTTCTAGATTAAAGAGAACCGGAGACCCCACAGCAACAATAGAAGAAGAGGGCATATGCAGAATAGATCTTTTCTGCCTACATTCGATGGCTCATCCAAAAGCACGACAAAAGCTTGGATGGAGAAGTTATATGCATTCTTCCAGCTACACCCAATAAAGGAAAAGGAAGATCTTCAAATTGCAATGCTACACCTTGAGGGTGAAGCAAATGACTGGTGGTTCGGAAAATTGGAACATTCAAGAGTGATTGCATATGCGTAGTTCACTCAAATATTGCTAAAGAGGTTTGACAGAAGAAAACCGGAGGCACTTTCCATTAAGAAATTTTCTGACATTGATGAGAAAGTATATAAGGAGAAAACGGAAGATGTCATCACTGATACTTCGGGAGAAGAGAAACTACCACCACCACCAGCTGCAGTAGAGGTACTTGCATCAGTGGGAGGAGCACTTGCATCTTTGCAAGATGGTCCTGAGCATTCGACATTGAGATTCCCAGGCATGATTCAAGAGGTGCTTGAGGAAGAGGAAGCAGATACCAGTGTTGGTGCAACAGTAGAGGAGAAACAATCACCATCACCAACACTTGGAGAAGCAATTGCGCTGGTTGGAGGAACTCTTGTAGCTTTGCAAGATGTTCCCAAACATCATTTGATCCAAGGTATGTAAACAATTCCACCCCATTTTATTTCAGCACATCAGATGGAGATTTGTGGGGTCATGCCATCAGGGAAATTTCATGACCAAGGGTTATAGCACAGTGCTAATTTGGAGCAGCAGACTATCATTGCACAGAGGACCCTTGGCTGGTTCAAGGAGAATATGAATAGCTATCTCAGTTTGACATTGTTGAGCTACACATGACACTTTGTGTTTGAGTGTGGAGTTTCTAAAGATGGGATTAGCATAGTCCTAATGCAGGTAAGATATACAATAGCTTTCGAGAAATGGAAGTTATTGTCGCATGAGTTGTCGTATTCTATCTACGACAAAGAGATGTTGGAAATTATGCATGCATTGGCCAAATTCCGACAGTATTTGGTAGGTAGTATATTTCGGGTGAAGACCAACCTGGCATCTTTTTGAGGAGGAGCAGTAGCTGCAGAAGAGGCAAAAACTGTGGATCAGTTCAATGCAGGACTATGAATTCAACATTATGTATGGAGAGGGCCATGAGATAGTAGATGCACTATCATAGAGATCAGTAGCGTTGTCACTAAGGAGCAGTGATGATTTGAGGGCCTAGTTATTATTTGAGCATTCCGATGACTGCTTCACTTATGAAGCATTGGATGGGAAAATAGTAGATAGTAGACATCATGTAATGGATAACACCTTCCATTATCAGGACAAAGCCTTCTTGATGAGAACTTCACAACTCAAAGAGAAGTTTCTACATGTAGCATATTCAGGACCCCATAGGTTCTACCAGGCCATCGGAGAGAGGTTCTCATGGAGTGACCTCAAGGAGGATGCACTTTGACATATCATGGATTGCAAAGATTGTCATCAGATTGTGGAGGATGGTATTGGCGACATTGATCCGCTGTCGAGGTATGCACATTGCTTCAACATTTTCACACAGTACATATCTTCACCCATGATCGGATTATCTTTCCAGGATTTCTTCATGCTTCATGGTCTTCCCAAGGCCATAGATAGTGATGGGGACAATTATTGTATCAGCAGTTTTTGGTAGGAGCTTCTCCATTTGGTTGATATCGAGCCGGTGCATGATATGAGTCATCACCCATAGTTGGATGGATGGATGGAGATGATGAGCAAGTGGATGAAAATCTACTTGCAGAACTATGAAATGGGGCAGCAGGAAGCATGGTTGCATTGGCTACTCTTGGGTGAGTATGGTTACCACCCGACATTTCAGATTGGTATGTTCCATGCATTTCATAGTATTGAGGTGATGCAGCAGTAGGAGGCATGGTTTCACTGGCTACTCTTGGGAGAGCATGGCCAAGAAATTGCATTGTATATGCCTATTGGTATATCATTGTTTCCTATCTTGCACCGTAGTGATGAGATGCAACAGGTGGATGCATGGATACGATAGTTACTTTGGAGAGAGTTTGGCCATCACATGATATATCACATCTCAATGGGTATGTTATTGTTTGGGACTTTGCATGATACTCATATGATGTGGCAGCAAGAAGCCTGGTTATGTTGGTTTCTATTAGGAGAGTCAGGTGTGACATTCTACATGTCAATCAATATATCATTGCTTCATGTTTTGCATTATGATGATGTGGGGTGGCATCAAGAGTCATTGTTGCGCTGGTTACTCTTGGGAGAATATGGATTGACATTCTCCCATACCTTACATAATGACGATGTGGGATGGCAATAGGAAGCCTTGCTGCGTTGGCTTTTGTTAGGAGAGTATGGCTACCATACTTGGTATGATGATGAGGTGGTGTGTCAGCAAGAGGCATTGTTGCGGTGGCTGCTATTGGGAGAGTATGGTTCGAAATTTCACATGTCAATCCATATGTCTCTATTTCCTATTTTGCATAGTGTTGAGATGATGCTTAGAGAAAGAAATTCCACCAGGGCCAAGGATTAGGGCATGGAGAGACACAACCTACTCCATGTAGCATGGGTTGGAGAGATACTTTATGAAGTGGGACTTTCCACTTGTGGAAGGAACCACTACACTTCACATATCTCATGCAGGGAAGAGGCTCTTGGACAATATATGGTTGCCACTTGGGGAGTCATTGATGAGGAGAGGCATCTAGCTACATAGCTGGAGGCCATTCTATGCATTCTAGAGAGGCAACTATGGAGCTGGGCATTCATAACACATTGGAGAAGATGGGGAAACCTTCCATATGAGGATGCCACTTTGGAAGGAAATGGATTTCTGTAACATCCACTTTTGTAGTTGCTTAAAGACAAGCAACATTTTGGTGGGGAGGACTGTAATATTCCAAATTTTCCATAAACTAATTGGAATATTAGAGTTCTTACTTTTCTTATTTAGTTAATTAAATAAAAGGGTGGAGGGACCCATAAACCTAGTCGATGAATAAAATACACTTATATAGTGTGAATGTGGGTTAGTTGAGTAGTGGAGTAGTATTATGCAATAGTGGAGACACATAATAATGAAGAAAGAGTGGAGGTCATAGAGAATTAATGAGGAAGATGATGGAGATAGTGGAGGAATAAATACAAGATGATGAAGATAGTGGAGAATCAATTGCAGAGATTATGGAGGAAGTGGTGCATTAAATGCACACATGATGGAGGAAGTGGAGAGTAATTGCAGCAGTGATGGAGATCATGGAGGACAATGCAATATTTATGGAGGCTATTGGCCACATGTGCAGCGTAGTTATGAGGTGGGCCAAGGCTAGGGAAGGATCACAACCATAAAAGAAAGATGAGGGTAGCAAAGGAATCAAATCTGGATTTTTATTGTTGAGTGTCGTAAGACATTTCTTTGCACGCTTCAATTGTTTAGCTAAGTCTGTTGTGTTGTTTAGCATCGGGTGTTCCCGAGCAGGAATCCCACCCTTACCCATGGGGGACTTCAAGTGCCTACTCTGGGAAGGTTTTCTTGGGTGGCATTCATCATCTGGAAAATAGTGCCACTTTCATCCACTCTCGTCTAGACTTCCAGCTATAGGAATTACGCATTCTTGAACTTGGGTTTGAGAGTTGGAAGGTTTTTCTCAGTACTTCAGCTGAGAAACCTATAGAGGGATCAACCCTTCACACTTTGGATCCATTGTAGTCTTCTAGGAGTTTCTTTTTCATATCCAGCATCATTCCATCCATCTATTCTCCTATGCAACAACATTTCCTACAGGAATTGCGTAATTCTGCAGTGAGGGTTTGAGGAGAAGAGGAAGTTCCAAGCAACTCATCTTGGAATCCTGTGAGGAATTAATCCTTCACTCTAGGGATCAGTTCAACATCCTAGGATCAACATTGTGTTGTCTATCAGCATGCTACATCATCAACCCTCCTAGACAGTGTAGTATTTCCCAACAGTTATGCATGCAGCAGTTGCATATTCAGCAGATCTCAAGTTTTGAGCTTGGGAATCAAGAGAAGGGATCAACCCTTCAGTTCGTGTGATGAATGGGTGCTATTGTAGAAATTATATCATTCTTTCAACCGCATATCAGTAGTTTTCTCTAGGGAGTGCGTAACTTAGCCAGCAGGGGTGCAGTGTGCAACCCAAAAAGGGCCGAAATTCCAAACTCAAAATCTGGCCAACCCATTTCTGGGTTTTTCCGGGTTTTTCAAGTAGAATCCGTGGTTAAAATCCTAGAGCTTTCTAAGCAATCCAGAAACCTATCGAACATAGATCGTGTTCCCAACAACAATAGTTTCTAGTAGCAACAGTTTATAGTTTCCAGTGCTAAGTTTCATTAGTGTATTTTATCCATCTTGTGGCTTGAGTGCATTCCTTTTGGAGCATTTTGTACTTACATTGTTGTTGATACATAATGATATGGCTTAGCTTTTTCTGCTCATATGTATGATGTCTTAATGAATTCCATCATTTTTCAGTTCTACATGTTTTATACTGATTTTACTGTAGTTGGAATTATGCATATGTTCTATATTTCTATCTTTTCCATTTTGGGATATTATAGGAACCTAGTTGTGATGATAATTGGAGACCTAAATTATAACTACTATTTCTACCACCACATGTACCAACCTTGTAGGTATTATGTACTCTGTGGAGCTTTATAACTTTAACTAGCTTAGATAAAAACTAACAAAGGTTGTGATAAAATACTAGGGGTAGGTGGGGAGAAGTGTTACTTGAACCAAAAGCAATGAGTCACTATTCTTAGGAGACGAAACATCCTTAGAAAACCATCTTCTCATAGCGAAGTGCATGTCATCATCTGGGCCCTCCTTTTGGCCTGTAGGGCCCGATCCATTTTGCATCTCCATCTCTGCTAGTGGAGGGACATTTCTACTGCTTCACTCAACATCTGTCACCATGGTGGTCCTGGCCTCTCCTACTGGACCAAGCTTCACTATATCTCCATCCCCATCGCTCCACAACTTTAGTCGAATTCCTTCTCCTTCTCAATATTTCAGACTGTTTAACACCATTCCTACTTGGTGTAGCTCCCTTTGTCGTTTATGGATCTCCTGCAAAGGTTTCTCCCACCATTCTTCATCTATATGTTCCCTCAGATATATATCCTTCTGAAATTCATTCGCTTCCATCTCTCCAATGTTTTCATGTCTCTCAGCCAAGTAGCATTTCTCCCCTCATACCTTTCCCATAGTACCAGGGCTTTAAGTTGCCATGGGTGGGCTCTAGAACACCAACAAGTTTTCTTCTACTATTAAAAATTTAATCCACAACAGGATGTCCTCAACAATCTACCCCACAACCCTAACTTGAACATGGCCTCAACCTTGGAAAAGGATAGATGTCCCTCTGCATCAAACTCGATAATGCACCCTTCTACAATGGTCTACACCTAGAAGTCGACAAGCTAATTTAGGTTCGTATCAATCCGGTGTAGCTAAACGAGGTAAGCCTGAGTCCAGGTATGAGGATATCTGCTCTGGTTTCCAATTATTTTTCTATCTATAGCCTTCACAAAGGTCCTCTCAGAACTTGCACCAAAATATCTTGTATTGGTCGCTCATAAGCTCCGCGTACAAAATTTCTTCCTTCACCCGCTTCACACTTCGGTTATGGAGCTATGCTTGTTGAGAGGTAAACCACTCTACTTTTTCATGCCGCCATTATTGCAAATCCTTCTTAAAAATTCTCAACACCATGTTCTAGATTCCTTTGAGTAATTTCAAGTCCTAGCAATAGAACCATATGTTGGAGAAAAATTGTGAAAGGGTAGAGACTGAACCCAGGGGCCAAAAAAGGGTCAGTTGTATTCAAGTGTAACGGTGACATTTTCACCTTACTCAAAGAGAATAAGGCATCTCACCCGAGGCGTTTCACGACCTTACTTGTTAAGGGATTGGAACTAGGCATTGGAAGAAGTTGCGTATATGATAATAATTCGATTTAACTTAGAAATATGACATCAAATGTATAACCATTGTGAAAGACAACGAAGAAATAATTCAAAGGAATACAAAGTATACACATTCATTCATAAAAAAAAGTTTAAAAGGGCCCCGTAAAATGAGCACATGCGGATCCATAAACATCCCCACAACTACTTTTCATTAGCTTCAACCATCATTACATCATTACATTCAGGATATGAGGCCTTTCTCAAAGAGACAGGAAATAAGAATACAAACTAATTCAAAATCAGATAAACACAGAACATGAATAAGCCCATAGACTCAGTGACAACATTTCAGTACACCAAAAACCTTTTCCTCCTTTTTTTTTCCCTTTTCTTCAACTTTTATGCACTTCTCTCGCCTAAATTGTTGGTTTCTTCCTTGGATGCCCCACCCTTTCCTTCTCAGATAATTCGGTTTATCTGTCGCGACAACTCCCTCTCTTGTTGATGGTTGTTTCAGCTCGGTTGTGACTACATTTGTCCCTATTTTTCCCTGACCAACATTTTTCAATAGACATATCTTAGCAGATTCCTTCTCTTTCCTCGGTTGTTTTCTCTACGGATTCCCGTGTAACAAATTTAGTCAAAACATATCAAAACTTTGTCCCCAAAAATGAAGCACCCAACAACTTCCATTCACTCATGTCAAGCGAACATGAGAAACATAGGAATTTTCTTAGCCCATATTTCCTTGCCAATTGTAGATGGTGTTTTATTTAGTTACGCTAGTAGCCATCATTCACTGCTTTCTTCTTAGATCATGGATTTATCGCCCCATTCTTTAGGATATCTCAATATAAATTATTATATATTTACAATATTTACAAAATTAGGGTCATATAAAATGGGTGTCACAAACCCCACCCCCTTAAAGGGAACACTATCCTCGGTGTTTTCTGTAACTAGAAAGCAAAAAAAACAAATGAGTTTTATACAATGTCTCTTACCTACACTTATTCATCAAATGAAAATGGGTATAGCACCTGCATTTGTTTTTCAATCTCCTAGGTGGCTTCATTGGGTCCAAAGTGCTTGAATTTCACTGTGACCTTCTCTATTACTCAATTTCATAATGTGGTCTTCCTCTTGTCTAGGATGCAAGTGGTTTTGGTTGAAACTCTCCCTTTGGTTCCACCTATACCACAGACCAGTCAAAAATGTGATTAACATCATGTACATACTTCTTAAGCAAGGAAACATGTAAAAACTCATGTGCATTCATTCTGGGTGGAAATTCTAATCTTCCC
Organism: Pinus albicaulis; assembly: GCA_034641835.2. Taxonomy (NCBI): domain Eukaryota; kingdom Viridiplantae; phylum Streptophyta; class Pinopsida; order Pinales; family Pinaceae; genus Pinus; species Pinus albicaulis. The sequence goes on along the minus strand of CM076574.1, from coordinate 827,790,595 downwards.
GGTATAATACAGAGATATACATGCTTCCCTACTTGGAATTCCTTCTGCATACTCTACTAGTCTACATAACTATTTTTCCTATCTTAGGATTCCTTTAATTTTTTCTTGATCTTGACCACTTCCTACTCCATTTCCTTCAGCATATCAGGCCCAAGAATTTCTCTTTTTACTCGGTCATCCAAACTGATACGAGTGTCGCATTTAAAACCATACAATACCTCAAAAGGGCTCATCCATAGTGAATCCTAGTATCCATAATTGTATGAAAGCTCTACCAATTGTAGGAAATATGCCCACTTCTTTGGTTGATGCATGACATACATTCTCAGCATGTCCGCCAAAATTGTGTTCACTCTTTCCATTTGGCCAGATATTTAAGGATGATAAGTAGTACTAAAAGCCAACTGGGTTCCAAAATGAGCAAAAAATGACTTCCAAAAGTTATAAGTGAACTTAGCATCTCGATATGATATAATATTCTTAGGCACACCATGCAGTTTGAATATTTCCTTCATGAATATTTGGGCTATGTTGATAGCATTATGAGTGGACTTAACAGCTAAGAATTGAGTTTCCTTACTCATCCTTTCCAACACCACCATTGTGACATCATTTTGTTTGGCTATCTTTGGAATTCATGTAATGAATTCCATAGATATGATTTCCCACCTCCACTCAAGGCTTGGGATTGGTTGCAACAATCTTGCTCAATGCCTACATTATATCCTTACTTGTTAGCACTTCAAACACTTGGCAATATGTTCAGAAATTACCTTGTTCAATATTGGCCAATAATATATTTTATTTATGTCTATTATCCTTTTCTGATAACCAAGATGAATTGAATAAGTTTTTTTATGGAATTCATCCATGACAACCTTCCTTAAATCAACTACATTAACTTGCACATATTTTCTATTCTTTAACAACAACATATCGTCATCAATGAGCTTGCAACTCTTACTCATGGATCCCTCTAGTTCATTATGCCAACATTTCTTTACATTTTGGTAGTTTTCATCATGAGATATTTCATCTTTGACTCTTTCCTTGATACCAACTATGCATGTTCTCAAGGTTGCCAAATGAACATCTTGTAGACTTCTACTGAGTGCATCTACCACTTTATTTTAATTTCCATTAATGTGATTTATCTCAAAATCAAATTTTTTAATCAAGGACAACCATATGGCTTGTCTATAATTCAACACAGACTAATCCAACAGATATCTCAATCCCCCATGGTCTATCATCAATACAAAATATATCCCTGGTAGATAATTCCCCCACATTTTTAAAGCATACACTATCACCACAAGCTCTAAGTCATGGGTAGCATAATTCTTCTCATGATCATTTAGCTTCATCGATTCATAGTAGACCAATTGAACCAACCATGATTCTCTATGAGCTTTCTTTTGCAATTTACACTTCTCTGCAATGTTTGTGCTAATTAAAATGAAATTAGAACCCAGGTCAATTAAAATTGAAACATGTTGGTGGATGAACATACCTTCCATTTGGATTATTGTAGCTTGTTGATCTACCTACCTAGTATCAAATGCAGTATAAATTTGAGATATGTTCTAGTCCATGCCATTCATTATTGTTTCTTATTGTATATTGTATAATTATGTGTTGGTATTCTATCGTTGAGGACAGTTCCTTCGCGGATGGTTTTCCCTATAATTCCAACTTTGTATAGGCCCTTTATCGAACCCATAAACCTCTTCATTTACTAATTTCAGGGGTTCATTTTTGCTAATAATTGTGTAAGATATTCCTTCCTGGAAAAAGCGTTGAACTTTCTATTCTTCCCTTCTTGTTTATATCCCAAGTACTTCAACCCTTTGTCTTTGAATTTTTCCTTATATTTCTTCTTCCAATTTTTTCGAGCTTTAGTCTTGTGTTTGTATTGTTCATAATAGTACCTCATCTTTTGGATGTCGTCTACCCTTTTTGGCTCATCAAACTCTATTATGTCCCAGTAAGCTTGTGGTAATGTGCTGAGATACCTATAGATCGTTTTTTTCCCTACTTGATATAAGGAACATACCTCAACAACTCGAAGAACTTGCTTATATACTCATCAATAGTCAATTGCCCCAATTTGTGCTCATAGAATCCTTTGGCCCTGTTGTCATAATAGTTTTCAAATAAGTACTTCTCCTAGAAGTATTTATAAAACCTTATCCATGATAACACTTTCTTCCTGATGTCTCTAACATTTCTCAAATATTGCCACCATATCTTATCTTTTCCTTTAAAATTGAAAACAGATACTCTAACCTTCATGTTCTCAAAATAGTTATGCACCTTGACGTACTTCTTCATCCCTAACAGATAAGCCTCTACCTCTTCAACCTTCTTTACCTCTCCATAAAATGTAGGGGGTTTTCTTTCTTAAAATCCTTTGGCATTAAACTCTTCTTACTTATCCTATGATTATGTTGTTTGTTAATTGCGGTATCTAATGATCGGTCTTGGATTCTTGACTCTCTTTCTAGAGTTCTAAGTAGAATGGCACCTTATTCTGCAAGTTTGAGTCTCTTCCTCGACTTGCTTCCTCTGCCCTATTGGTATCCATTTTTTTCCTTTGGGAATATAATAGGCTAGGCTTAGAATTTTGCATGTCTAGACAGTTGGCACCAAGCTCTTGTTGTTGTTGCCTTTATAGGTCTGATAGGCTTTGCATTATAATTTCAGTTACCTCCACTTGTCTCTGTTGTTCTTTAACAATCTTTTCATGATATGCTTTGGAAATTTTGAATTCATCTCTCAAGCTTCTAAGAGTGTCCATCCAATCAAGAGAGTATTCTTCTTTCTTTTTCCCAACCAATTCTTCTTCTTCACCATGTTGGGATCTATTTGTGCCATACTACTCCATATTTTTACTCCTCATTTTTTTATCTGTTGTTCCTTGATGTTTTCTTGTGTGTTGCTAAACACACATAACCGTTAGCCAACCACAATTGTAATTAAACATAATTACCCATCACCTTAGCTTATTTTAAATAAGCATTTTAATGTGATACCATTTGAAACATAAAATATCAGTTAGTATGAAGATTTAAAGAAAATATAACCAATTAGTTAAATCTCATCAAATATCATTTGTAACTTAAAATCCACACATCTATGGTAAGACCAAATTTCCACCATGTGCTTTTTTTCAAGCGCGCTCAACACCCTGAACTTAGCTCTCAATGGATCTTGGAACCAGAGAGAGAGCATAATAGAGGTCAATTGATAGGAATTTTCCCATTTAACCTAGCGAAATTAATATCGCTCCTTTCGTTACTTCCAGCGTGGTGTGACACATGGCACCACCTAGTAAACACATCACTTAGTACCATGTCACATGTCACCCAGGAATGTCCAACTCATTATCTGGATGGTTTATTATCTTACATGGAAAGCCTTGAGTGGTTTATCAACCCTCTCAGAAAACACTTGATGTTTTATCAACCCTTTTAGCAATTACCCTGATGAATTACTACCCTTCCTAGTGGTTTATCAACCATATAACAAGCGTCTCTCGCCTAAACATATCTATGATCCTTCCACTAATCCTTCCAATCTTTCACACACACATTCCATAGCTTCATTACATCAATACAAGGAATCACATCCCACAAAAATCAAAATGCTTTCTCTAGTGCTCAATATGAATGTTCTTGCACTACCAAAACTTTTTCCCTTCATAGTGTTCTCTCACATGTTCTTCCTCTCACTAGCTTTTATTGTTCGCATCAACTCTCTTTTTTCTTCTGGATATTCATGTCCCCATAGGAATATTCGCTTCCATTAGCCCATATTGAGGGAACATGAGAAATGTAGGAATTTTCTTGTCCCATCTTTCCACTCTAGTTGTAAATGGTGGTGTATTCAATTACACCAGTAGCCACCATTCATTGCTCTCCCCTCATATTTTGAATCTATCACCCCACCCTTAAGAAAAAATCATTATAAATTATCTATATTTACAGTCATTAAAGAAACATGGGCATACAGAAGGGGTGTTACAGCTGAAATCCCCCGAGGTCATAGTTTGTGACCTTAGCCTTTGGCTCTTATAGGTGGCTTATTATATTTTTCAATGCGGTCAGCACTAATGAATTGATTTCCTACCATTGTTTGTTAATTAGTGATTTTGTTTTAAACAGAAATGTTATTTTTTATATACATATGCACGGGATAAGGAATTATCCCCAGTTCCCCTCCTTGAGTGGTTTACCATCCTGAATTTGAGTAGTTGATGTTGACGACTTGGGAAGGTTTGTTACATAGGTGACATATATGCATCCCACTCCTTCTTACACCTCCAAGATATAGTTTCCAATTTTAATGTTTATGAAATTTATCAATTTTTTTAGATAATCTAATCCTACATCACATATCATAAGCTTTGTTTTAACATATGGTTCTTCACTTGTGCCATAGTGACTTGACTACCTCAATTTTTTACATGTGCTACCTTAGTGGAATTTTTTTTAGGGAATTTAGTTGACATTGCAATGTGCTTCGTTCCCTTATGGTTGGTAGTTATGAAAGACTACTTATTCAGTGGTGAAACCCTAGGTGGGATGGTTTGATTTATTGGATTATTGGAAGTGCAAATTTGTTATTGTTGTCATCATTAGCCATGTTATGTAGCAGTGGAAACACATTTTTCAACATGATGTTATCAAGATGGGTGAAATACTAAAGGAACTTCATGAGAAGAATGAAATTAATCAACTTCACAATGAGGTCCTTTATTTACAATCCATAACTATTTTCTTACAAAATAAATTGTTGCACTTAAGAATTAATTCAAGAGCACTCTCACTAATAAAATAGGGAAGATTAAAAATTTGGATTAAACCATGGGGAAGTATTTCCAAAAACTTATTGCCGAATTTTAGGAAAATATTTACATTAGAGGAAATTTAGCCTAAAAGTGCCCATGAAAATTTCACGTAATTTCCATGTCATAATATGTTAACCAATCAAAATCCTTTAAATTTAAAAAAAAGTATATGTAAATTTTTGAAGGGAAAAGAAGAAAAACTACTTTTTTAATTGTATTTTTGGTTGATCTCCTTATAGGTTTACTCAAATTTCAAGTGTAGACACTTGTTGGATGCCGAATTTTTCCATCCAAATTTCTTAACTCTTATTTTATTATTTTAACTATTATTTTAATATTTTTCCTTAGGAGGCAACTTCTAGGCTGAAATTTCCTCTAATGCCTCCTTGATTATTTGGAGGAATTTGAGTCCTTATCTCACTCATAAAATGCAATTTTGAAAAATCATAATTGCAAGTTAGAGGATAAAATAATAAGCAGGTTATGATTTATTTCTATTTAAAATAATGAATGAAATTACTTCATGAATAAGTAGGTAATTTTTAAGAAGAGAACAATATATTTTGGATCAATATCAAACTCTAAAACAAGAATATGATTCTTTATCACAACAGTTTATTGAGAGGGATGAGATCATTCAGCACTTGCAAGATTACAAGAAGCATCTTGAATTGAAAGTTAGTCACCTTCGGAATGATTAGAAGGAGAATTTTATTGTTGAGTTTTAAGATCACTTGTTGATGTTGATAATGGTGCTCTTGTTTCACCCATATTTGAAAACTACACCACTGATATTAGGTCTCAATTGCTAAGAAAAATTAGATATATTAGAGGAGGAGTTAGGAATAATGGATAGGTCATTGTTGTTCCTATTAACCCTGTACTACATACATCTATATTATGTCTTGGATATGATCCTGCTACTGCCTCATTACCTACATATTACTCTATTGATACTAGATAGGTGTCATTTTTTGTCGGGGGAATTTAGACTGAGGTGATGGAAGAACATGCTCATGTTGATTGTGATAAACAAATTGAAGACATGGTTGCTAATGTCATTTCCATATGATAGTGTTACTACACCAAGTTATGAGTTTGCATAAAACAAATTGAGCTATATCAACATCCTCATAAGGCTCAGAGGAAATAACCCTAGCATCAACATTCTTGGTGACATAGCAGCCCTACATTCAAATCATTCAAAAGATATGTGAAAGGATGAACCTTGGACCAGTGGCAACCATCAATATCGATTGTGGTTGGATTAATTGATGGTTATGGTTATGGTTATGTAGTCATATAGAGTTCCTCTTGTTAGCTATTGATTGTTGTTTCTCCCTCAATTTTGTTTCAAGGGGGGAATTTGTTGATGACAAAATTTTTTGATTCCCACTCCTCCAGAATTTTGTTTCAGGAGGGGGGGATTTTTATGATGATAGATATTATTATTATTGTTGTGTTGAATGCATTACAAGTATTTTTTTTCTTTTTGATGTTGATGGTGTTAAAACATCTTCATGATTATTGTTGTATCATGTTTGAGATGATTCTTCCACAATTACAGGCCTCATTATTCATTTTTTGGTTGATGGTGTTGCTTCTATTTGAAGACTTTATTCTAGTTCTTTACCAACACCTATTTTCTCTAACGCGGTTTTGGGGAAGTTGACAGTGTTAACTGCTCCAATGTGTCTACAACATTCTCTAAATTCATATATCAACCAACCTCATTGAGTTCTCATGGCTCTCATATTCACAATTTTAGTACTTCATCTTTTCATACTTCTTGACTAGAATGGGCCTCTATTATTACCATTAAGTGAATCATTGTGGGATCTACAATTTCAACTCCATGCATATTTGAGGACTAGTAAGTTTCTCCCTTTTGGAGAGGAGTTATTTCCTATGGTTTTTCCTCCTTTTCTATGCTTATGAGAGTTTTTACTTAGGTACCTTATAAAGATTCATAGTTGGGACCCAATGTTTTATTTAGTTTTACTCCCTAAGTTTCACTTAAGCGGGGTGTTAGAACTGGCCTTTTCCAACATTATTTTTTCCTGATTGAGCTATCTATAGTGTGTTTTAAGATCACTTAGGGATTTGTATCTACCCATTTGTCATAGTTATATTTAACAAACACTAGTCCTCCTCCATTGTTATGTAATGGAATTATTCTATGTACTTTTACATGAATAATTAATACTCTTACATATCACCTCCTTATCACATTGTTGTTTCTCTTTTCCCTCTAACGCTTTATTTCCCCAAGATTTCTCCTTAAATTTGGAGGTAATACTATTTTTAATATTATCAAAATTCTGCAATATGACCTTCTCCTTTATTCCCCAATCGTCCAGCGAATACTAACCATCCTTATGCCACCATCACCTAAGCCAAATGTGGGGTCTTTGTCTAGAGCTAGAAATTTTTTTAGGAAACTTATTGGTGTCCATGTTGTATAGCTCTTCTTACAAATAAGATACCTTGTCATATGCATTCTTTCAATGTGGGGAAGTATTTCTTCAATCAGGAGGATAGTGTAGGGAGTATTTACTTCAATATTAAGGTTGTAGGTTATAAAATTCTTTTGTATCTATTGAATATTCCTCCATGACTCACGTCCAAATAAGACGAGCGATAAGAGTCTCAAAGAAGATATTTTTACATTCAAAATTCAATGATTTTTCAACTTACAATTGTTTCAAGACCATAGTAAGCTTTATAGCCTCCATTTATCCTTTCTAAATGTTATAATTCTAATTGAGCTTATGATGGATGTTTATTCCCGAATATTTGTATGAAGGAACATATTATAAGAATTTTTTATCATAAATGAAAGTATCATAGGTGATATTTTGGATCTGCTTATCATGACTTTAGTTTTAACAATATTTATAGGCATATACATCTTGGATTAGATATATTGGATGAGTATGAGTTTCTTACTAATAATGTAATGGCTATTTTCCAAAATAACAATATCATCATCATAGAGGAGAGGGGTTATGACCATACCAATAAGCATGGGGCCAACACAACGTGCATCTTCCAAACACTTCTATTTTATCAATAAATGTGCCAAGAAATGTAGGGGATAAAGTACACCCTTGCTTGACTCTAATGTTGTATATAATTTTTTCTAACCAACCCTAATTGGTCCTAAGATTGGAAATATAATTCTCATATAACCTTGTCTCAATGACCCTCAACTTGAGAGAAACCATTATCTCTTCTAGCCTTTCCCATAACTTTGTTCTAAGAATGGTGTTACAAGTTTTTATAAAGTAAAAAAAAAACAAAAAAAGATAGATCATTTTTATTATTATGGGATTCCTCTACAATTATCCTAAGAGTAAAAAGATGATCTACGGTTGAATTATATCTCCTAAACCCAACTTGGCCTTTAGCCCTTTTACCATGGCTTTCAAATCAAGGGCTAATCTTCTTTTCCAAGATAAGCTTGTACAACTTGGTTAAAATGTGGCTAATCATAATGGTCCTGTAAATACAGGGAATGATTTTATCTCCACTCTTAAATATGGGCACAATAAGGCTTTGTTTCCAAGGATTAGGGAAACTTTGTTTCACTGCTAAAGTAAAGACCTTGTGTATGTGTAGGATGAGGATAAACTCTCCCATTTTAAAATTTTTAGCTCAATAGCCTTCAATTTCCTTAGATTTCCCATTAGCAAGTTCTTTAACCCCAAAATCAATGTCTTTCAAAAAAAAAATATCATCCTCTATATGGAGATTGAAAATGGTTTCCATGGTGTTAAAGGATTCATAGAGGTTTTTAAGGTAAAAATTCTAGTTCTTCAAGCGAAACAAATGATTTTATTTAGTCTTACGAATTAGAATTTTCCTTTGAAACTTTTTAGGATCAAACTTTATATTTCTTTCTATTTATTAAATTTAAAATTAAAATTAATTTGTACTAATAATAAGTAAAATTAATAATAAATCTCAAGTTAATAATTGTTTTAAAATTCCCCTAAGGAGGGTTCCCAAGAGTGGGTGTTGCACCCCCCCGTGCACGCCTTGATATGATGATAACTCAAACGAAAGGGGGTTGCAGTTGCCACTATACTTTCCACATTTAATGCACTCCATTAAATCCATTTATCATGACATGAAGCTAACACCAGGTTAAATGTCACTTGAGCATTATCGGTAGGGTACGGAAGTATACGAGGTCTCAGTTAGCATTCACGGTGGCTCCTTACCATGTTCGAACCATAATTGACATGATAGTAGCTCTACTTTGTGTTATCCTTTTTCACGCAAGATGTAAACCATGGGAACTGTACTACATTATTATATGGTATTAATGAGTCGATAAAAATCCAACCCCTTATGGAATTATCGACTCCAATTTCTACCGTAGTTTCTTTATTACAAATGTAATTACGCCTTTTGGCCTATGAATCATAAACCCGATGATGGTTAGATCCTTGGCCCTAGAAATATTTTACAATTGAAATCATGTACTACATCTGAGTTTGATCTGTCAAGAATTACTGGAGTTGGGATTTTATACACCAACTTCTCCTCACCAGTCTTCGTTAGAGCTCTTAGAATCAACCTCTCTGTGGAAGTCTCTCCACTCCTAGTAACAACTCTCTTAGTTCAGATTTATTATTATATATCTATTTCCAGTCAGATCTTGTCAATTATGGGTTTACTAGTTTCTAGGACCAAATTTCCTTCTTTAGTTTTACGATAAGGTTCCATATCTAGTTCCTTTCCTTATTTTCTTGATCCTCACCCTCTTCTAACTCATTCTCTCTCCCTATGTTCTCTTTTCTTTTCATATTTTTTCCATCTCCCCTTCTCCACCTTATATTATATTTCCACTAGGGTTTATACTTCTCCACTTTTTTCTCTACCACTTCACTCTCTTGTTGCTTACT